>PVLC010003819.1:0-92258 GCA_004027655.1 Graphiurus murinus | reverse complement strand
CTACTTCATCTAAACCTGTTGATAGCCATTTTATTTTTCTGTAGTACCATCCAAACAGCATTTTCTCTAGCATTTTTATCCTCCCACTCACAGCAGCCTTAATCCATTGCTTCCTTTTTCATGGAAAATTATTTAATGCTTAGCTTCCAAACTTTCCTTTACTCTACCTAGAGACGCTTTTGGGTCCTTCCTAGTTCTCCACTCCACCAGTCCCTTAAATTTTATCTAGATTCTATCCCATTAAACTGGATCTGGCAATCAGATTCTTAGTTTCTCACTTTTTCCTCTATATTGGGCAAAAACAACAGTGGATTAGTTGGCAATCTATTTGAGAAAAAAGAAAAATTTGCCACCACTACACCTACAAATGCAGTCTGCAAGTCACTCATGAACATTGTTTCACCAGGTATCCATGTCTTTTATTCCCATTTCTCCTTCACTGAAATCTTGTTCTTCATTGAGAAGTATGCGTTTTAGACCAGACTAAACAAGTCTTCAAAACACAAGATTTTTGTTATCTGAGGTTGGAAATCTATAATGAAAAGAAATTTAAAAAAACCCCAAAACTTCTTTTTTCTGAGTAGACCAAAAAATAAATAAATAAATAAATAAATAAATAAATAAATAAATAAACACAACTACATCTGAAGTGTTAGTGAGAACACTCAGACAATTGGAGAATCTTCCTAATAAGATATCAATTAAGTAGGCTTCCTATTTGGAAAAAAAAGAGGGAAGATTTATTTATTTATTTATTTATTTAGTGGTATTGTGGATGGAACCCAGGGGCCTTCTACCTCTGGGGTACACCCTCAGACCTATTTTTAAAATTTTTTATTTGGAAAAAGCATCTGGCTAGGTTGCGTCACTGAGTTGCTGAAGCTGACTTCAAACCTGTGATCCTCCTGCCTCAGCCTCCCAAGTACTGGGATTACAAGCATGTGCCACCATGATCGGTTTAATATGAGATTTTAAACACTCTGATTTTGTAGTATTCAGCCTTAATAGGGCTATTATTTATTTATTAGTGTCTGACCACAACCTACTAAATTGCCATTATAATAATTTTAAAATTAAATAAATTAAAGAAAATGATACTATAAGCCAACATCAATTCTAGGAAACGCCAATGAAAAACAAAGAATAAACTCATTTTTTATTCAACCACACAGACTTACTGGTATCAAGTCACATTGTAAGAGGAGAAAGATAGTTTCTTGCTAATCTGCTGGTGCACACTTCATCAAAGTTAGCAATTTTCATCCATCTTTCCAATATTCCTCTACTATAGAACTTTTCAGAGTTCATACATGGCTGTTCAATATCATCAAAGCGAATCTGAAAATCTAATATAATCGTTATTATCACTATCAAGCTGTTTTGTATTTATTTTCACAAACAGTGATACCATTCCACAAAATTATTTACATATGTTCTTTTGTTTAAAGGAATTTGTTGTTTTTATAAAAATAGTGACATACACAGACATTTGAAAGCTGCTTTAACGGACTGGGTTATTTAGATAGGTTAGTTATAACACTGAGTAAATAAAGCCATAGCATTTATTTATATTTTAGCATGGGTCATGAAGAAAGATTTTGGACCACAACACAGGATCATTGAGAGAAACCTAGGAAAGATAAATACAAGTTATAGAGTATAATATACTGGAAAATGGATAAATTAAAAAAATAAGCAGGGCATGGTAGGGCATGCCTGTAATCCCAATAATTGGGAGGTTGAGAAGGGAGGATTGCATGTTCAAGGACAGCCTCAGCAAGTAGTGGGACTCTTATCAACCTAGTGAGACCCTGTTTCAAAATAAAGACAAAAATAAGACTGAGGGAGGTGGCTCAATCCCCAGTACCACACACATGCATACGCACGCACACACATACACACACACACAAAAAACAAAAAAGAAAAAAGAAAGAAAGAACATAGTCCATGAGAAATTGTGAACATAAGGAACTACATCCTTCAGATCTATGTGGCAGAAAATATAGAATTTCTGTAGTGATGAAGTTTCAAACCCTATTGCTCCAAATCTTACCCTTTTAAGTAAATATTTAGCTAAATCTCAACAGAATCCAATATCCTACATAAAACAAGCATCTACTGGGAAATTTATACGTGTGCATATGTGAACAGATATTAATGTAAATATTCTTGAAATGTTGAATACACAAAATATTGAAAACAATTTACTGAAAAAGAGGAATCACTTTTTTTTCCTTTTACCATTTAGTTTTGTTGCATTTGCCACCCTTCATTTGATATTGTTTGATGAAGGGGATTTCCCAGTACATAATCTTTGTTTTTTCACTCATTTGCATTTATTCCAAGGTTTTCCTCCTGTCCATAATTTGGCATCTGCAGCAGCCAATGCTGTGTGTAGATGAGGAGCAGGAGTCAACACATTGAAGCTGAAATATTCTGCAATCTAGCTAGACAGGCTCGGTGAGGATTCATGGTCTATGCATAGAACAATTCTTGAACAAAGTTCAGGAAGAATGTAAATCACATGTAGAAACTTATACACAACAGAAAAAAAGTAGAACAGTGGAGCTGCAGTGTGCTTTTTATTAGAATCAGAATGATATATATATATATAATATATATATATATATATATATATATATATATATTTTTTTTTTTTTTTTTTTTTTTTTTTTTTTGCGGTACTGGGGATTGAACTCAGGGGCATTCTACCTCTGAGCTACACCCCCAGCCCTATTTTTTATTCTTTATTTTGAAACCGAGTCTCTCTAAGTTGCGGAGTGCCTCACTAGGTAGCTGAGGCTGGCCGCGAACCCAGATCCTCTGGTCTCAGCCTCCCGAATGCTGGGATTACAAGCGTGCGCCACCACGCCCGGCTTATATATATTTTTTTAACCATGACAATCCCTTACTGTTTCTGATTTCTTTGAATTTTTCCTATTACATGGATCTGGGCACATGCATACACTCAAAACGCCAGGTTTCAGAGTGGCCATAATGGTATGCTAGGAAATACACGGACTCAAACACCCTGGGTCTTCAATTTGAATGCAACAAGAGAGAATAAAGATGATGAAGACTCTGGCCCTGGCCCTGGGGACTGTCCAACCCGCCCATGGTGAACAGGACAGAACATCTGGAGCTTGTAGCATCAGGGGTCTGGTCTCACTGGAGGCAAGCCAGTAATTTCTAGAACTTTGATTCAGACTCTAAGCAGTATGTTCTAATGAAAATGAACTTCACAAGATAGGAGAAACCCCATTTTCTTCCAAGTCTATTGCTGATTCACTGTGCAATGCTGAGTAAATCATGCAACTAGGTTTCTGTCCTATCTATCTCACAGGGTTTTAACTTCTTTGTGTCATTGTGTGCTTCCTACATCCAGCCAGTCTTTTTCCTACATTTTACAGTCAGTGAGGGCAGGGACTCCACATTGTATACAAAGTGGCCATAAGTGTTATCAATGCTTGTAATCCTAGCATTTGGGAGGCTGAGACCGGAGGATCCAGGTTCTTGGTACCTAGTGAGGTACTCTGCAACTTAGTGAGACCCTGTTTCAAAATAAAGAATAAAAAATAAATAGGGCTGGAGGTATAACTTGGAGGTAGAATGCCCCTGGGTTCAACTCCCAGTACTACACACACACACACACACACACACACACACACACACACACACACAAAGAAGGCAAGTGGGAGAAGGATGCCTTAATTCACATTTGAAAATTGTTCTGATATAAAAGCCAACAGGAAGCTGGGCGTAGTGGCACATGCTTGTAATCCCAATACTTGGGAGGCAGAGACAGGAGGATTATAGGTTCTCGGTCAGCCTCAGCTACTTAGTGAGGACCTCTGCTACTTAGTAAGACCCTGTTTCAAAATAAAGAATAAAAAATAGGGCTAGCTGTGTAGTTTGGAGGTAGAATGCCTCTGGGTTCAATCCCCAGTACTGGAAAAAAAAAAAAAGCCAGCAGGGAAAATAAAAAATACTAATTGTAACAATAGAGACAATTCACAAAACATAGTAGGGCTTAGATGGAGTCTGGAGTCTATGAGATATTATTTCAAATAATTCATATCGTCACTTGATTTTTTCATTTGTTCATTCAATTGATAATTCTTTCTTTAGTGTCTTGTGTGTGTGTGTCGAGCTCTGTTTATTCCTGAGGATACTTTATTAAATGGACCAAATATTAAATGGACCCTACAGAGATTACATGCAAGAAGAGACAGAAAATAAACAATAAACATAATGAAGAAGTAAATTGTTAGTAGTGTGTTCATAGGTAGTAAAGTGCTATGGAATAAAAGGAAATAGTAGACTAGGGCATAGGAAATCAGTAGTGTTGGGATTTGTGGGAGGAGTTAGAATAGTATATTGCATGTTGAGTTTAGGGCAGTGTCCCCCAGAATTTATATTTGAGCACAATTTATTTATTTCTTTATTCTTGGCATTGGGTATTGAACCCAGCAGTGTTCTACCTTCAAGCTCTACCCCCAGACCTTTTTATTTTATTCTTATTATTTTGAAACAGGGTCTTGCTAAATTGCTGAGTATCTTGCTAAGTCGCTGAATCTGGTCTGGAACCTGTAATCCTCTAGTACTGGGATTACAAGCATACACTACTGCACCTAGGTGAGCAGAAAACTTTAAAACCAGTCAAGGAATTAACGATGCCTATGCATATAAAAAGAAATTCCAAACAGAGAACACAACTAGGATGTTTTGTTTTCTTTTTTTGTGGTACTGGGAATTGAACCCAGGGTTAGTCTACATCTGAGCTACACCTAGCCTCTCTCTCTCTCTCTCTCTCTCTCTCTCTCTCTCTATATATATATATATATATATATATATATATATATATATATATGTATGTATATGTATATATCTTTGAAACAGGGTCTCATTAAGTTGCTAAGGGCTCCGCTAAGTTGCTGAGGCTGGCCTTGCACCTGCAGTTCTCCTGTCTCAGCCTCTCAAGTACTGGAATTACAGGTGTGCATCACCCAGCTCCACTAAGGTGAGAGTCTGTTCATCATGTTTAAGAAAATTTTACAGCTGTAGTGGAACACGCGAGGGGAGAAGAGTAGGAGATGAGTTCAGAGAAATAGCTGGATTCAGGTATGTGGGCAGGAGCATTTAGTACTTTGAAGGAATTTTGGCTTTTAGTTTGCATGAAAATGGAAGCTGTTACAGTGGTTTTGAGCACACAAGTGACAATATCCATCTTAAGTGTTAAAGTCTTTACTCTGGGTGCTGCATTGAGAACAGAATGTCAGACATTCTATTAAGATGAGATAATTAGAAGGGATTGATAGGATGGATGAAAGGTATGAAAGAGTCAAGGATTAATAATTAGGTTTGTGTGTATGTATGTGGTGCTGGGGATTGAACCTAGGGGCATTCTATCTCCAAGCTACCCTGGTTAAATTGCTAAGGCTGGCTTCAAATCTGCTCCTCCTGTCTCAGCCTCCCAAGTACTGGACTTACAGACTTGCTCCACCACACCCAGCTCAATAATTAGTTTTTTTAATGCCCTGAACAATTTGGTGGTGGGTTTTACCATCAGTTAAATTGTGGGAGGTAACAGGTGGAGCAATTTAGTGTTTATTTTAAAACATATTGATATTGAGATGTTTATTAAGTGTTCAAGTGGAGAGTTAAGTAGAAAGAGATATACATATGCTATTTTGGATGGAGGTTTGGACTAGAGAGGTGAAGTTGTGAGGTATATTTAAATCTATGTGATTGGATGAGATCTCCAAAGACATGAATGGAGTTGTAATCATGAAGAGAAAACCAAGAACAAGGTTGTGGAGTTCTTCACTATTAAGAGGTTGGAGAAAAGAATAGAATCCATTAAGTGAGATTGAGAAAGATAAACTAGTAATAGAAAATGAAAACCAAGGAGGTAGGTGGTGTGAAATACAAGTGAGAAAGTCTCTCCAGGAAGTGGGTGAGCTGCTGGCTGAGAGCAGGGACTGATTTATTAACAAGACCAATGGTGAACTTGATGAGAACAGTTTTGATGGGGTGATAGAGGCAGAAGTCTGGCTTGAGTGGGTTTCGAAGAGAATAGGAAGAGAAAATTAGAAACTACAAGAATAGATAACTCCTTCAGAGTTTAAAAAAATATAGCTTAGCAATGAAGAGAAGGAAGGTGAAGCAGAGAACTTTGTTAAGAATTCAGACAGAGCTGCATGTGTGCATGCTGAGTTCAATGACAGGAGAGAGACGAAAATATCAGTGGAGGAGGAAGAGGAAAAAATTGCTGGAATGATTCTGTTCAAAGAATTCCTGGAATAGATTCTTTATACAAGCAAGGGGAAATGGGAATTATGTAAAAATGGAGGACTGACTTCACAAAGAGACAAGATTATAACCCATTGTGTACTTCCCTGCAAGGCTTCTATTCCAACTATTCCAAATCACACCTATGAATATCATGGGTGTTCAAGCACTCACTCAGAAAATATACCATGTCCAAACATGAATATATTCCTTCCTTCCTCACTCCCTTCCTCCCTTCCTTCTTTCCTTCCTTCCTTCCTTCCTTCCTTCCTTCCTTCCTTCTTTCCTTCTTTCCTTCCTTCCTTCCTTCCTTCCTTCCTTCCTTCCTTCCTTCCTTCCTTCCTTCCTTCTCTCTTCTCCTCTCCTCCCCTTCCCTTCCCTCCCTTCTTTTCCCCTCCTTTCCCCTCTCCCCTCTTCTCCTCTCCTCCCCTCTTCCTTCTGGGGACTGAATCCCAAGCAAGGCCTTGCTCATGCTAATCATGCACTCTACAACTGTGCTATACCTTCTACTCTGTATTCCTTTCTTAATCTCAAAAAGAATCCTTACCAACAATAGGAAGTGGACATTAAAACTGACCCCATACCCTTTCAATTGTTTATATCTTTATTTTAATTAATCATCTACAAGATCACAGCATGTAAAAGGGACTTGGAACTAATCAATCATTTCTTTTACATATGGATTTCATTTTACTCTTAAGTCTCCAGTTAATCTAAGTGGGATTATTGAAAGGGCATTAAATAAACTTACTAACATCTAGAAAAAAATATTTTGAAGAATGAAAACACATTCCTGAATATAACCTTCAAAATGGTTTCATGTTGGGAAGAGATATTCCTCAGTCATTTGGTCTTTAATTTTTCCTTTCATTGTTGTTCTAATTCTCTGTGCTTCTGCTCCCTTTCCTCTATAATCCATTCATGAAACCATGGCCAATTTAATTTTTCTAAACTAGTAGAAATTTCTTCATGTCACTATTTATCTGCTTAAAAGTCTTTTGTGGTTCATCGTTTTTGAGAGAATTAAATCCAAATTACCTCCATTCTGTAGCCTTTTCTTTATCTCCATTCTCACTTCTCCCAAATTTCCATTATCTTATGGCAATAAACTGAAAATAATTCCACTCTTTTGTATACCCTATACCTCTGCACAATCCATTTTGCACACTTTCTATCCTATCAGTTACCTATAGCTATATTTAGGCTTCCTTAAAAATAACCACGTATCCTGGTGGCTTAAAACATTAAATATATATTTAGATCACAAATCTTTGGGTTATGTGGGTAATTTTTTAAGGCCCACCAGAGGAGTTCTGCTGCTGTGAGAGGAGGGCTTATTAGGATCGATTCACAACCAGGCTGTGAAAATCAGAAAATCAGCTAGGCTGTGTTGCTGATATTGGCTGGGCTCTTATGCCTGGCTCCTGGCCAGGTAAACTAGATGAGCCTCGGCAGACACTCCCTCTCTGCTCCAAGCTTCCTCGTTCAGCAGACTATCTCAGACATATTCTCATGGTGGAGAAAAAGAATGTAGCAACCTGCATGTGCTTTTCCAAGTATCGGTTTGGGCCCAGTCACCACTACCCGGTTGGTCAAAGCAAACCACACAACAGCTCAGAGTCCTTATGGAAAGGCATAGCCAAAGAGCCTGGGCTTAGGGAAGTATGGTAAGTTAGGACACAGATGCAATCAATCTTCTACAAAGACTTAAATCCTTAATCTGTGCCAATATGGTCTCTGGATCAGAGCCCCGTCTCACACAGTTCTCTTTCCCTTGCTGTCTGATCATCATTTCGTTCCATCCATTTATCTTAGTTAATTCTTATTTATCAGGTCAAATATCAATGATTATAGGGAAACATCTCTGGCCACCCAGGGTAGGTCAGAATCCTTTGTCATAACCCCTCAGAAAGCCACGTCCTTGTCACAGAGCACTTGACTTGGGTTGAATTATCACTGTGGTTACTTGATTAATTTCTGTGTTTCCACTACACTAACCTTTTTATAAAGAAGAACTCTGACATCTCTTATGCAGAAACACCTAATATCAGGTATTAAGTCTGGCGCATAATAAACGTTTAATAAACATTTGTTCAATCATTTTACTTAAACCGACTGAATTCTCCCAATTATTGTTTCTTCTATTTTTCCACGAAAGTCTTATCCATTTTATAAGATTTATTAAAATATTTTAAATGGGGACACTATCATCAGTGATTCCATATGCTTAGTATAGTGTCTATTTTTCTTTTTTACTTCTTCTCTTAGACTTGGTTTCAGAGTTCCCAGTCTCCTAGCATTGAGTCCTTGATTAAAAAGCACAGCTGAAGAAGAAAGTAGGAAATCAGTTGCCATCTCTCAAACCTCACCATATCCAATTTATTTCAGTCTTTGAAACCAGATAAGTAATGTACAAATTGGTATTGTGAATTTGGGACAGTCCATTGGGTATTTCCCAAAGAGGTGTCAATTGTAGTCAATAGAATGTTAGCTTTGGAAATTAGAGATGTGGTATACCTAAGCTGAGCTTGCTAGCATGGGTCATTTTACCTTTTAAAGCTTTAGTCTCATCCATGGTATTTAGAGAAGACCTGAAGTCATACAAGCACTAATATCCTCCTAGTTTCAAGAAAAAAATTCCTTTTTTTTTTGTATACACAAATCACATTTCTTCTATGTTCTTAAGTGGTCACATATTTCTCTGATTGAAATTAACTCAGTATGTGGCTTAAATGCCTGACTCCTATCTCCTATACTGGATTATAATTTCTTTCTTTTTTTTTTTTTTGCATAAGAACAATGTCTTCTTCCTGGTGCTTGGCTCAATTAGGTGCTGATTTTTTTTTTTTTTATTATTTTTATTACTGCAACGAAGACTTCCATCCAAATCTCATTTGTGCTTATACATTTCAGGGTGCATATTTTCAGAGAACTCCCTTGTGCATAGGATATTGCCTTAGGTACAAGTTAGACACATTGGAGACTCCACCTGGGAGCTGTTAGCTCTCATTTATTAGTCTTTCCTTGAATACGATAAAGTTATATTGAATAGGTGTCTTGGCATGCTAATTTGGGAAACAAATGCAAATTTAAAATGCTATACTCTCTACAAGAGTATTTTGCATTTACAAACTTGCCTTTTGGAATCGCACATATTGGAGAAGGGTGACCTTAAAATCAAATTTCATAATATTTAGCATATACTAAAGTGACATCGAAAATGTTAATTTCAGACTGAGAGTTCCAATTATTGAATCCATCCACCAGTAACTATACTGAAGTAATGTCAAAGAATCCCAAGGGTGCACCAGTGGAAAAAAAGTTTGTTATGGAAAAGGTAATGGGCCATTTTCTGTAGCTGCTCCTGCTGGTGTCACTAAGATAGGTAACATACACCAAGTGAAATATCCTCCTCATATGTTTGACCAAACGTTTTCACCCCAGGGAAACAGAATGGGCTTCATCTCTGTTAAATATGCTTGGTTGCTTTGGGATATTATCTTTTCTTTTCTGTTTTTTCTATCACTGTTTTTATTTTTAATAAAAATATTGTATAGCATTTATGCAAAAAACAATTCAATTATACCTTTTTCAAAAATAACTTATGTTAAAAATTTAGTTAAATGGCTTTCTGGTGACCTCCATATTTCTATGGTCCATAGGTCATTACAATTTTGCCTGGAAGGTGTTAGACTAAGGAATCCAGTGCTTACCCTGGTGAGACAACCGTGTTCTAGTGGTACACACTGAATGTGCACTATTTTTTAACTTGTCAAAAAAAAAAAGTTTGATGATGGTCAGTCCTTGATGCCTGCATGGGAAGTTATATTGGTTTGGAACAGTTTATAGTTTTGCATGTGTTCTCCATTAGCAATACTTTTATGGTAAGAAAATAACTTCTTTGAGATGCCTTCTTATCCTTGATTATACCAGTATAATAAAGAGTTAAGGTAGACCTTGAAAATAAAAGCACATCGAGTGTTATTTTTCTAAACATATTGCACAATGTTCTGCAGATGTGTGGGGAAGAAATGCATCATAATGGGAAACACTGCCATTGGTAATTCTATAGAGAATGGATTGGAACATCAAATCTGCCAAAGCTATTTCTGTTCTATTGTGTACCTGCTTCATGGACTGTTCCAGATCTTTAAAGGGCAACCAATGAATATACTTGGCTATATTAGATTATGAAACTCAGGTCCCACTTTGTAAAAGGAAAAATTACTTTTTAAAGATCTCTGTTTTCTTTGGAGGAAAAGGAAAAATTTATCATTTCCACTTCCAATTTACTTCATCTTGACAACTCTAATTTCAGCCCTTGCCCCTGCAGGGTTAGCAGCTGATTAGACTAATACAATACATAAAACCCATAAAAAGTTATTGCTGATTAATTTTTAACCAAGTCTCTAGTGGAGAACTTTGACAGTTGTCCCAAATGCACTAGAACTCAAATGTTTGTTCTAGAATATCATTCAAAATAAAGATTGATAGGTATATTATTTGCAACTAATTTATCCTTAAGAATTTTAATTTGTGGAAATTATTTCACTTTCAATTTCAGCCAATGCAGGATGCAGGAGTCATTTGGTTTTGCAGTATTGATTGCATATTTTTTTCTGCAGTTTTTTCATGGTTGCTTCTGGGTTCAATTCCACAACTTTTATACTTATAGTATATTTCCTTGGCTTAATTCCTCTTTCTCCATGGATCACAGTGTTTGACAGAAATGCAGAGGAGAGAGGCCTAACTACCAGATTTTCCACTTGAACTAAAGATTAAGTCAAGTTCAAACTGAAAATTCCTTAATCAAAGTTGTCAGCTTACATATGGTCATTAGATTTAATATAGTCAAATAGATGTATATAAAAGGTTGAAAAGGACAAATTTAGCATCCAGTTACATACCTAGAAAACACTTTGGATCACAAATAATTCTCATTTCTACCATGAAAGTGAAAATAACATAAATAATATTATGAGTAATTTTGATTTATTGAGTGCTGAGTGCTTTTAATTCAAGGCAAGATTGGAGATAGTACAGTTATTTACATTTCATGGTAGTTTGAAGAGATGAAATATCTTGTCTCAGATCATATAGCTTGTAAGTCACTTAATATAGAGATTAACATCAGATCCATTTCTCTTTTCCTTCAAGGCCTGTATACCTAACCATTCTGCAATACTGCTCAATTAGAACATGATGATGCTTTTACTTAATGATAAACAATTTTCAAATTTAAGGAGCTTCTATACTCATAATTCTGTATAAAACTGTGGCAAATCCCCTCTGAACGCTTCTCTGAATGTAGTCTCTTCTGGGCTAGAGGATTGAAACACACTGGTTCTCCAATACAACAAGTATATTTAGCCTAGGCTTTGTTGTTAGTGTTCTCGGTATCAAAATAACTTGGAAATTACTCTTCAATGTTCTCCCTGAGTAAAACACAATAGGAAAAAACATTACATACATAATTACATATACTTGTCATAAATGAGAAGGCATAAATGGGTTTTGCAGGGATATTGTGCTTAGTTTGTTGGGTTAAAGAAACATTTATGAGGTAATATTTCTGCTGAGACATAGAAGATGAGTTGGAAGAATGAGAAGTGAGAGAGCCAACAAGATAAATAGGAAATAGATGTTAAATTCGGGAGAGACTTTTTAATTGTCACCATTAGATGGGAGGAAGGCATTGTGGCTGAAAAAGGCTAGGCAGTCAAGTAGGAAGAGGTGGCGGAGTCAAGTAGGAACTAGATCACACAGAAGTTTGAAGGCTACATCAAGGCTTTTGGATGTTAACCAGGAGCAACTGAAAATTTTGAAAATGTTTTAAGTAGAAAGTGACAGTATCAGAGTTATCATTGAAACAGTCACTCTGAATGTCGTATCAATGACAAATTGGAGGAAGACACATAAGAGGCATTTCCACATCTCTCTAGATATACCCTCTATAGAATGCATTATTTCCACCCTTACTAAGTGACCTCAAACACCTTCTATAAGGCTTCAAACATGTTAGAACCCCATCATTTTTTTTTGTTTTTGCTAAATAAAGAGATTAAAGTTACATACAGTTAAGACCCAATTTCAATTTGCAATTCAGGCATAAGTCATTGGTGCATTTGGGCTTTACTGTAAGTAGTCCTAGATATATGAGAGAGATGCTGAGATATTGCTTTGGTTTGAATGTCCCCTTCAAAATTCACATTGAAAGTCAATTGCATTGTGATGGTAAAGTGGGACCTTGAAGAGATGATTAAGTCACAAGGATTCACTCTTATGAAGGGATTACTCTTAGTAGGAGTGACTCATCTTAAGTGCACGTGTTTTTTGGCTTCTTCTCTATCACTCTCATGTGTTTTGTTTTTGTTTTTGTTTTTGTTTTTGTTTTTGTTTGCCATGGGATGCCCTCTGCTATGCAGTGAGGCAACTAGAAAGATCCTCCCCATACACCAAATAAGCTTCTATTGTTTATATTTCACCTCTCTGTGGTGTTATGCTATAGCAGGAAATGCACTAAGACACTTGGTATTTCTGTTAGTGGATATCGAAGGGTCACTGGTTAGAAGAAATCTATTGAAATTTTTCTCAATACAATTTTCTTTATTAACAATTGTCTTCATTTCACATTACTTTCTGAAATACGTATATTTGAATGTGAGACAATATTTTGGTGGAATCAGATATTAGCTAGAAATTGGCAGTGTGCATATTTACAGATATAAGGAATTCCTAACATAAATTGTACACTATAGGCATTCGTCTACTTGGCCTATGAATTTGGATAGTAGTGTTGAGTCACTTTTCAATTCCTAGATCATTAAAAAATGGAGTTACTTAATAATTTCTTGTTTATTCGAACTTAGTGTCAAAATTAAAACAACGTAATCTGGTGTGGGATACACCACTCCTAAACACTCCTAAATCCTAGTAGGTGGGAGGATGAGACAGGAGGATTGCAGGTTCCAGGACATCCTCAGCATTTTAGCAAGACCCTTGTGAGAGAACCTGTTTGGAGGCACTCCGCAACTTAGTGAGACTCGGTTTCAAAATAAAGAATAAAAAATAGGGCTGGGGGTGTAGCTCGGAGGTAGAATGCCCCTGAGTTCAATTCCCAGTACCGCAAAAAAAAAAAAAAAAAAAAAAAGTAAAGCATAAAAGAGAGAGGGCTGGGTGTAGCTCAGAGGTAAAATGCCCCTCGGGTTCAATCCACAGTATCCAAAAAATCAAACTGAAACAAACCAAAATATAAAAACAAAAACAAACAAAAAATGAGCAAAAAAACAAACAAACAAAAAAACAAAAAAAAACCCTAAACACCTAAAAGGTTAACATTTGAGTATTCTCTTTATTATTTGAAATTTGTATAGTTTTGAAGAACGATCTATTGTTCCTAATCCATGTTTATGTAACTTACAGGCTTTATGCAAAAATAAGTAAAAATTTAAATGATGTTTCTAATAAAAAATGGGAAAAGTTCCTGCTGTGGGTTGGATCATGCCTCTTCCCCAATTTATATGTTAAAGTCATAACCCCTGGTACCTACAAATGTGACCTTATTTGGAAACAGAGTCTTTAAGAAGTAATTGAATTAAAATGAGGTCAGTAGGGTTTGCCCTAATTCAATACAATTAGTGTTCATGCACAAAGGAGAAATCTGAGGACAGACACATACAGGGAAAACAATATATAAACAAGAAGACGGCAATCTGCAAACCAGAGAGAGCTCTAGCAGCTATGGGAAGGAATCAATTCTATGACTCCTTGATTTGGGATTTTAGAACAGTGAGTCATTAAGTTTCGAAGAGTTTGCAGTGCTTGGTTAAGGCAGCTCTAGCAAACTAATGCAAGGTCTAAAACAGCAGCAATTGTGTTAAGATTCTAACTTTTAACTGTTATTTGTGTTCTTTGGTTGAGTCTGCCAAATTTAGCTACACCTGCTAGTTGCAACTGAGTGAATGAGCTCTGTTGTTTACAAAGGTCTACAGATTGCATTTTTAAATATCTTATCCTAAAGTTGGAGAAATGTGAAAAACAGGAATTGTTGGAAATTTGGTAAAAAGCAGAATGGGAATTATTTAACATTGAGAAGTCAGTTATTTATTAGTGCAGTTGTTTAGAATAAATATTATTGGTAAAGTCACCTGAGCATTAGTTTGAATAGTGCAAAACATCATATGAATTCTTAGCATTTTGTTTTCCCAGACAGATTTTCTTCACTTTAGTTATGAATACACTTGCTTCGTTTTCTTTAAAAAGAAACCATTCTCTTCACTACTATGCCTGAGTCACTACTCTCAAATCTATTAATGGCTGACAAAATTACTGGCATTTAATGGCTAAAATAATGTAAATAAGCATTAAATTTATCTTTAATATTCTTTTTTTCTTTAAAACTGGATACTATAAAGACTAAATAATACAAGGATTTAAGGGTATCTTGAATTTAATGCTGTCTAATTCTCCAAAGTCTAAAGCCATGCAAATTACATTTGTATTTATCTTCAATACTTTTTCTTAATAAGAAGGCTCAATGTTTCCAATAATTTAAAAAATATTATACTTCTATTTTAAAATCATTATCAGTATGAAATCTATGGAAATCTAGTCCCAAAGTTTTAATTCTTTAGTTTAGTCCCAAAGTTTTAATACTTTAGCCTTTAAATTATATTATTATTATTATCATTATTATGATTATTATTATAGTATTATAGATTTAACCCAGAGGCATTCTACATCACAACTATGCACCTAGTCCTGCCTTTTTTTTGAAACAAGGTGTCACTAAGACTGAGAGTCTTGCTAAGTTTCTGAGGCCAACCTCAAACTCACAATCCTCCTGTCTCAGCCTCCTAAATACTGAGATTACAGGTGTGTACCTCCATGCCTGGCAAGTTTTTCAGATGTTAACATATTGATCTCTTTTCATTATATGAGGGAATTAGAATTCAGATAATTGTTTTATGAATATTCATAAATTTATATATTGCCCAGAATTACAGCATATATCATGGAAATTCCAAGCCCATTTGAAGAAATACTTATTCTAATAGACAGGAATTGGGTTTTAAAATTTTTAATATTTTTATTTTTATTTTTCAGGTACTTAGAATTGAATTCAGGGCCTCATGCATTCCAGTAAGTGTCCTGCTACACACACATTTCCAGGAAATGTGTTATAGAATGATATGAACCTAAGTTATAGTGAGAAGGATTTGCATGCAGGTATGCCAAGGGACCGGCATGTGCCATGACACAGAGGCATTGAGAGCACGTTGTGAGTGAGGGGCAGTAGTCATGCCTGGTTAGACCATAGATCTGATGCCCGTGGGACTTGAGTCATATTAGGATGTGTATGTATCATTGCAGGTTTCAAATACCACGACAGAAGGAATACCTGAAAGATAATAATAACAGTGGTAACTGAAAGATCTGGAGGTCAACAGACTGGCTTCCTATCCTGGCTCCACTAGGATTTACTGCTCATTGCACTCTATGCTTTAATTTTATAAAGCATCACTCTATCAGGCATTGTTATAAGACCATTTGTTTAAATTGCTTTATTAAAATGTTTAATAGGAACATGGGGGATAACAAATCCTTCAGTAAATACAAAGGAAATAAAAGTCAGGCAGAAGGGTTTGGTTTTGATGCAATAAGAAAAACATAGTTGTTGAAAGGTTTTTAATTGTTCTTGTCAAACAAAGTATCATAAAATTGCTGGGTGTGGTGGCGCACACTTGTAATCCCAGCATTTGGGAGGCTAAGACCGGAGGACCTGGGTTCTCGGCCAGCCTCAGCTACTTAGTGAGGCACTCTGCAACTTAGTGAGACCCTGTTTCCAAATAAAGAATAAAAAATAGGGCTAGGGGTATAGCTATAGCTCAGAGGTAGAATGCCCCTGAGTTCAATCCCCAATACCGCAAAAAAAAAAAAAAAAGTACAGAAGAACTTGGAGTCATGGAGTCAGGAAACCTAGGTAGGAGACTGTTATCATGTCCTCCATCCCATCCTCTCTTTCCCATCCTCTTTATTATCAGCTTGCTCATTCTAACATATAGTCATGATTGTGAGCTATTCTGCTTAAGTTCTGACCATCTCCCTGGCCTCCAGGGTCAATCTGAAGTCCTTAGCAAATCATTCAAGGTCCACAGTAAGCCAAGTTCAACAGCTTCCTAGCCTCATCCCTTAACATCTCCACCAAATCTCAAGTTTAATAAATTCTGTCCCCCCACAGAGGCACATCAAAATTCTTGCCATTCTTTTAAGCAACCTATAAACATGTATAGCCTGCAACACCATTATGCCCCATATCACCTTCAACCCACCCTCCAAGACGCATCTCAAAAGTTGCCGCTCCAACAAAACCTTTTCTAAGGTTTTTCCACCTTCTCACACTTCTCTGGGTTCCCTCTATTCTCCTTCTATAAAAATTCATGCATCTTGTACTTGCAGCATTAAAATTATCTTCTTCCTTCAACTTGGTGTTTATAATCCACTTCGTGGGTTAAATAGCGAGGTTCTTGAAGGGCGATTGATTTTATAACCATTGCTCATAAACTGTAGCGGAAGATTCTAAGGAATTAATAAATGGCTGATAGGTGATGTACAGAATTTCATAAACAAGGGGAAGGCAAGTATACACAAGGCACCATAAAAACGTATTTGGGGTGTTGTTTAATTTATACTGAAATAAACATTTTATTTTTAACTTGTATTTGAAGTGAAAAAAAATGGTATTGCTACCTAGAGCAAAAAAGTCATTAAATGGAGTTGGTTTAAAATAGATGGTGAATTTGGAATTGATTTATCAACCTGGGTATATCAGAAGGTTATTTTGTGTGGGAGGGAGGTGGGTACTGGGGATTGAACTCAGGCACATTCTACCTCCAAGCAACACATCCAGCCACATTTTATTTTTTATTTTGTAACAGAGTTTCCCTGAGTTATGGAGGGTCTCACTAAGTTGCTGAGACTGGCCTCAAACCTGTGATCCTCCTGTCTCAGCCTCCCAAGTACTGGGATTACAGGCATGTGCTATAGTGCCCAGCTTTCAGAAGGTTATTTGAGAGAAAATATTCTGGCATGTTTGAAAATACATAGGTGACTCTTGAGCTACAGAAGTATACACACTGGGAAAGCAGATTTTGAGAGGTAATCGCTGAAAGACAGAGACAGCATAAATTCTAAAAAAACAGATATAGAGGGAAGCAGACCCCCTGGTTGGAAACTGGGCTTTGTGGCCTAAGAGGAACAGTGAGATCATTGGATCAAGAAGCTGACCAAGAGTCATTGGCAAGGTGGGGGATTAGGATGCAACATAATACCAGGCAAGAACTTATTCAAGGACACCAAAGCTCTCGAGCCTCAGAGAGATCCAGGGAAATGAATCTGAGAAATAATCAGAAGGACAGGACATCATGCTAATTTTAGAGAGGGAGATTTCAGCAATTTGATGGGTATAAAGGAAGCAGAATTCAGATACCAAAGGGGGTTGTTACACAGGATGTCTACAAATTTAAAATGAGAGGAAAAAAAAGTGCTGCTATGCATGAACCTGCAGGGTTTCTTTTATTCAGTTTCTTTCTTTCTCTTTCAGTACTATGCTACTGCATTCTAAAAGCTGAGCTTGCAATTTCAAGTTCAGTTATGGGAAAAATAAAAAATATCTGAAGCTTGAGGACTCCCCAAATGAGAATTTCATTCCTTCATCAGTCATATCTGAAGACTTCAGAGTTAAGAATTCCCTGGATAAATTTTACTCTCTTCTTGTGAGTTCTACTCATGGACATGTTTTCCTATCTATAATCTCTAAAAGAGTTAGGTTTTGTGAATGAGTTCTGCAGAAGTGTTGGGAGCAGTGTTTCCGAAAATATGTCTCATGGAATGCTGATGCTCTAGTCCACAAACATGAGCTATGTGAAAAACAACAAGATTACCCTAGTCACGTGTGATTTTGAAATGTAAGTTAAAACAAGCTCAAATACATCCTTTTACTACAGAGCTTCTCGGAACCTGTATTATGAGCACCGTGAACATCAGACAAGTGTGTAGAGTTGCAGTTCTTTCTTAGGCACTTTTGATCAAGATATCATTTTGTCATGAAACTCACTTTGGGACATGTGGACCTGGATGTATTTTATCTAATATCTCCCAGCTCTTTTTTTCTTCAAGCTAAATGTTACATTGTACTTATATGTTATAAAATATAGTATAAAAACAACTTAATAATAAGAATAACTACATGAATGAACAACAAAACTTTCTTTATTTTTCTTTCCTTCCACCCTTTCTCCTCCCTCCTTTCTTTCTTCTTTCTTCCCATGTTCTCTTTTACTAGCATATTTTTACAATGAATGTGTTGGTTTTTTATTAAAAATAAATAACCATATTAGTGGATTGTATTTCAATTAGTAACAGCAATATATGGAAAAATTATTAAATAACTCTTGAGAAACTCTTGGGAAACTGGGGATATTTAAATGCTCTCATTCCTAGTTTATAAACACTAGTAAACTAGGGTTCCAAATTTCTTTGACAACATGCCAGGGGTTGAGGTGCTGGTATGCATCAGATTCTTCAGTCAAACAGGGCAATTCTTCAAACAGGGCTATTGCATATGCTTTAAACTTTAACATTAAGTCTTGCTATGATTGTCTCACAGCTATTTAGTCAGATATTGACCAAAGTGGATTCATGCGGAGGGCATTTGTGTTTCACAAAGACATAGAGGTTGACTCTGTGTTACATCACCACCACCCACCTTCATTTATGTTCAGGAAAAAGAAGCCCTTCCAAATGTTTTCAATTTTTATTCTGCACTTGTCTCATGCAGATACTTCCCAGGAATGTTCGTATCTCATCCACCATGATCCACTGTCCCTCTGTTTTGTTCTTCTGCCTTGCATCTCAGTGGTACTGAAAGCCCATCTCACTCTGTCCTTGTCTCTCCTCTGGCAACATGCTCCTTATGTGGTCCCCTTCCACTCTCCTGCTTTTGTGGCAGTTTCCTCAGTGCTAAGAGGCCATTACCTTGTTTTGTATTGAACTTATGTTTCTCATTTTTTAAATTTGCAATCTTTATTTACCTTGCAGTAAGTAAGGAACATGTTTGGCCTCTGTGTTAGAGCCACTACAAAGAAACATCGTCTATACAATATTATCTATAAGAGTCGTTCAGATGGTTTTAAAAAGCCATCCTTTTGTGAAGCCTGCCTTTTCAAATTACAAGGTAAATTCACCATTTGGAATTCTGTATTCCTGTGGTCTGGCATGCTTTTCTACCTGCTAGCCCTGCAAAAGAACACAAGGACAGGAATGATGGGCAGAGATGGAGATAGCTCCAACCACAACTCCTGCAACACCTTACAAAAGAAGCCCTGTGCCCCTTCTCTGTCTCTATTGTCTCCCTGACAAAAAAAGAAAGAACTCCTCTTCCAACTGATGCACAGCTGCTTCAGATGGAGTCGTTTAGACTAAAGTCACAGGATGACTGAACATGCATGTTCCACAAGCATAAAATACTCTTAGTGATTGAGATATAAAAGAGCCGGCTTTAAGTGTTTCATTAAAATCACTGCAAATACTACGCATAACAATTTACAAAGAACTCACGAAGCCTCTTGTCTAATAAACGAGGTTCATCTATAGTAAATGACTTGGTGCAACCAGAGTGGCTCTAATCAAATTGGGGACAGATGAGTTCTGTAGATGTAGCTTATTTCATTAATTTACTACTGTTTAGGGTTCATAGTCAATGGCCAATTGATATTATTTGTGACAACACTAAATAAAATAAGTAAAGGAAAATAAGTTAGGTGATGTATTGCAGAGATAAATCACAGCCCGGCATGTGGGGAGATGAAACCCTCCAGCAGAAGCACTTAGCATACTTCATTTGATTCCCATTCGTCAGTCTCAGTGCCGGTGGCTCACAAAGAATGCAAAGGTAAATGAACATCGAAATATGATTTGCAGCCCTGGAAAACAGTCCTCCCCCAATAAATCAAGGTTTCACTTCATTTCAGCCATTGGTTTATTCATAATACAGGGCTTTTACAATCAAGCCCTGCCATTGTAAACAAACCCCAACAAACACACACCTGCACTAGAAGATAGGCATGATAGTATGTGTGTAGAGAGCTAACGAGGTTTAAAAATAACTGCAGCTATTCCGTGCATGGAAAAAGGAAATGGGCAGCACAATTTGCTGGCTTGAGCAATAATGTTGTTGCTGTCTGGTTACATTATTAGGACAGGAGAAGCCACATCCACTTTCAGTACATGCAGACTTAAAATACTTAACCAGGCTGTGTATACAGATAGTGTTGTTAAGACTCTTGGGAAGACTACCATGAAGATTCATTCTATGTCTAAGGTTTCAGGAATTAAATAAGGATAAAGACAAAAGAAGAAAAGGAGGAGTAAGTGAGAGAGAAGTGAGTCTAATAAATGAGATCTCCTCTAAAATGGCTTAATTGCCCAGCTCCTTGGGAGGCTAAAATGGAAGTATAACTTGATTCCAGTTTGAAGACCAGCCTGGGCAATATAATGAGACCTGTCTCTGAAACAAACAAACAAGCAACAAACAAACAAAAAAAAACCCAAAGAAAAACTCCAAACACAAACAGAAAATAGTTTAATTGGATTTTTATTTTAGATATAATAGATTATAACAGCCATCTTGCCACTGGAGAACTTTTCATCTGATATAATCTAGAGATAATAAAGGATAACACTGACTGTTTTCTATTATAAGCATGTCTCTTTAGCTAGATATATGTGGTCACATTTTATAAATATAACTGTATTTTGAGTTATTTTTATTAATGACAGACTTAAAAGAAATACTCAATTGAAAACAAACAAGCTGGGTATGGTGGCTCACCCCTATAATCCCAGTACTTGGGAGGTTGAGACAGAAGGATAGCAGGTTTGAGGCATGCCTCAACAACCTAGTGAAACGCTATTTCAAAAACAGAAAATAAAAATAAAAAGGTCTGGGGCTGTAGCTCAGAGGTAGAGTGGGTTTAATCCCTAGTACCATACGCACTCACACACATACACACACACACACACACACACACACGAAAACAAAAGAAAAAGCTTAAAATTATAGAATGTTAGAATTGAAACGAACCTCTTTATAGCTCATTTTGAAATCCAATTTTCAAATTACACACACACAAGAAAAGAAATATTTGGAGATCAAAACAATGAGTTAGCCAAGATCAACCATGGATTAACAAGGGAGCAGGCTCCAGCCTCCACATTCAGTGAGTTCTGTTAGTCTACCCAGCTCAAGGACCTCAAATTCTTAGGAAAATTTAAGCCCATTTGTGTCCAAAGTTTTATATCTTACGAGGTTATTGTGATACGCAAACAAAACAGGCAAATGTTCCATCATACAAATTCTGTGTGTATATGCAGGGAGTGTATATTTTCATGGACTTTTTATACATGTGTATATGTTGTGGATTCCTTTGATTTTAGGTTTTCTGCATTTCTTATTACTTAGAGCAATGTTTTATTTGGCTTTGTTATAGTCTAACAATTGTTTCAAGAAGCAAGTAGTGTAGCTTCCAACAAGGAAGTATCCTCCCTGATACTATTTTAAGCATTGTTGCACTTAAATGTCATTTGTTTCCCTCCTCTTAATTGTGTCCTGAGAAAGACACACTGAACTGATTGGCTGTCTACTTAGTGCCAAGCTTTCAAAGGTTATGCATGGACTGTATTTCCTCTAACAAGCTGCAAAGCGACTGTCTTGAGAAGCATTAGAAGCAAAGTTACAAAGTGTTTTACATCTTTCCTGCAGATAATGTAACCTTTTCCCCCTCTATTTTTACTATAGAGACTGCTTATACTATTGAAAGTTAATATTTCACCTCTAGTTGTAGCAGTATTATAAATTACCAAACCTCTGTGACCATTCTGCCTAAAGTTAAGATTATACATTGCTGAGGCTTAAATAGGTGTTTGCCTAAGAGTGGCGTTCTCCACAGAAAACAAGTTTTCAGAAAGAAAGCAGAAACAGTTGGTTTTTCATTCTATTACCATTGAAATTGCACTTCTTTTTGTTAATGATTGAATAAATCAGAATTTCAGTGGTATATTCTCAGCATTTTCTTCTATTTATTCCATCTGTTATGGGAAAGCACCAGCATCTTGAGAAATAACCCACTTTATAGTCAAAAAGTATAGTCTGCAAATTTAAGCTGTTTATTGTGGGATAAAAATAACCATAAAACAAACAAGCTCTCCTTGAATATTTGTGCCCCTGGTTGGAGAGCTCTTCCTTACCCTTGAAGGGGTTTGGCTATAAAACACTCTGAAAAACAATTTCTCACGGTTCTCATTCGTATGTAGGAAGCTGTGTCTCTCATTTTGATTAGCTTGACTACAGGTTTGCCTGGGGATTAAATAAACTAGCTCACTTCCAAAACCCTTTCTAGGGAGAAAAGCTCTCTCCTGCCTTTTGTCACCCTCTCTCAGTACCAGCCCAAGCCCAAGTGAGGAGGCTGGGACAAGACTAGGGGAGAGGGGTGTTTACTTGTATGGAGCTGAACACAGAAATAAAAACCCAAAGAACTTGGAGGCTTCCTGTGGCATTGCTGGGAAATAAGGGTCTAGTCCACCTCTCTTGATTTCTTGATTCATGTTTTCCCTAACTGTTACAAGTCATTAATTTTTTTATGACACCTTTAATGAAAGTGACCTATAGAAAGGATAGAAAGGCTTTAAGGCTTTTTTTTTTTTTTTAATCTGGGCTGTGGTGAGCTAAAGAAAGAAAAGGAACTTGGAATTACAGTGGTTTAGATAACCATCAAGGAAATAAGCTTTTACAAGGAAAGACAAGTTATTTAAAAAATGTTTTAAGCAAGATAATATAATAATAGCATGAGAGAGAGAAAATCTAGTTGAGTACTTTTCCCTACTATAATTGATTCAACAAATACTCATTCAAACTTGAGCTCCATGCAAGATTCACTTGTATCTCTGTCTTTTCAGCATTCAAATACTACCATTGCTAGAAATATCTGTACTTCAAAGTTAACATTTTGGGAACTTAATATTTTAAGTTAAATATTCTCCCTTAATTTACAATCATTAAGCATGTTGGTAACTTGAATGACAGAGAAGCTGGCAAAACAAATTCTTTTATTTCTTGTATTTATCTCCTGCTAAACCTTGAGGGGGAATTTCTAGGTTTTCCTTTCAAACATACTTGTAGATTATTTCCTTGTTTGGCAAGGGAATGGAATTTACCATCACTTGGGAAAATTCTGAAGTCAAGCTGTGAAATTGAACAAAATTTTCATCAGCAGAAATTGAGTTTGAAAAACATGTGTTTCCCCTTTGGTAACAGGAGGATGTGAGGTAGATAGGAAGCAGGATTGGAGACTTTGAGCCTTCATCATTCTTTCCTATGTAGCAAGGCAAAGAATGAAGAGAAGGCCAGCTGCGATGCCCAGAGCAAAATCTTTATGAGAGTGAGTGATAGAACTCAGAAGAAAACCAGGTGTCCACCTCTTGATCTTAACACACAACATTTGTATACACAACAGACGGGAAAGACAAATCAGGAAAGGGCAGATCACTGGAGAAAGAAAGCAAAGAGGAAGAAATCTTGGAAGGCTGTAGAGCTTCGTGGTATGTTCACAGGCGCACTGCACAATAAGTCCAAGATGATATGTTCACAAAAGAAATAGTATAATTGGCTATTTCCTAAAGTCACCCAAACCCAGCCCAAAGGATATGTTTTGGAGGATAACAATGACTTAAGTTTTTAGAGCACTTTATATCATCTGTTGATCCTATCCACATGAGTCTGTAAGGAAGGTTATAATTAGTCAAGAACTTAATGCTATAGGTTAAATACTTTCCCTATGGGCCAGAATTAAGCAGGCAGTCTGTCTGTATAATTCTTTATGTCACTGAATTAAGCAGATTAGTAAAAAAAAAAAAAAAAAAAAAAAAAGTGAACCTTCCCAGCCCTGTCATATCCCTAATAAAAATGAAAGAAGTCTCCAGCTTGCAATGAAGAAAACATCCTTTGTAAGAATTGATATTATGAGTTTAACTAATACATGGGAAATTAAGGTGAGTGCTCTTTCTAGCAATCACAGACTTAGGGTTAGTTCAGTCTGTCCTTGTTGAATAAACGTACTATAAATTGCATATCTCACTGCTCAAACATTAGTCATGGCTATCCTTTTACTTCTGGGTGCCGACATTACTCGGTGGTTCTTGCTCATGTGAGAAAGGAAACAATATCACCATCATTACCATAAAAGAAAAAAAAAACACATTGAGTGAGGCCTCAATCTGTGCACCTATTGTTGTTTTGCTAAGTGAGCTACCAGACGTGATTCCTGTCCACTGGGATCTTAAAGACAAAGGGAGGCATCCAAAAGGACATACAGACAACTAAACAAGCAATGAGACTTGTACACAAGCACATATGTGCTAACTCCTACTTGCATATGGAAATGTCGACTTTGTAGATTCAAGTTAATGATGTTTTGCTTTTGTCAATCCATTATGAGTTGTCAGCTATTAAAATCTGGCCCCAAGTGGTATCTCAGCGCAGTAACTTGCCTGATCCTGTTCTGTTGTGTAGGTTAAGATCTCAACTTTTTCTGTTGAGCTTCAGGGAATCCTTGCTTGCAAAGACCATGTATTCAGGGTCACTGAGGTTTTGAGAAACAGCTTAGCCAAACATCAGATTTTTTTTTCTTAAATTTTTAAACAGTTAGTTAAGCAATTAGTGAGAAAAACCATTTGCCAGCCTCTTCTCATAAAGTGGAGCTTAGAGAAACTATGAATTGAAAATGAAGTTTAAAACAATTCCTCATTTAAACTCTGATGGAAGACTTGAGACAAAATAGAGCTTCCTTGTTTTTATTTTTCAGTTTTTAGTGTAATGAGAACACTTACTCCTTCTCTGTGAATTCTCAAGTCACATTAAAGATGTGTTTTACTTCATGGTATTTGATGCATAAACATAGGTGAAAATGAGAAAACAGAAGTTTGTGAGTCATCACCTTGTACAATAGCTAATAATTTTTTGTTGATGTGCTGCTACCTATTCAAGACTGTGGACTAGATGCTACTCATACATAAGCTCATCTTAGATTCAAATAGAATCTATTTTACCACCCTTGCACTGATGAGAAAACTATGAGTGCAAGGTCACACTATAAGTAAGAAGTAGAGGAGACATTCCAACTATAAATTATTTAAGTCTAAAACCCATATTTCTGGAATTCTTTGTTTCAGTTCTGGGGGTTCAGCCCAGGGACATTCTTCCTCCAAACTGTAACCCCAGGCATTTTTATTTTTTAAAAATGATCTTGCTAAGTTGCTAAGGCTGACCTTGAACCTACCATCCTCCTGTGTCAGCCTCCCAAGAACCAAAGCCCATCTATTTTATCTCTATCTCTTTCTACTTTATAAAACAATTCTGAAAAGATTTCATCTTTAAAATGTTTTATTTTCCTTCTTGCCTTCAGCTTCTTTTCCTCAGAGGTATGTCTCCTTGGAGAGGGGCTGAATGCCAAGCCCTGTCAGGGCAGAGTGTACCATAAACCTCCTCCTCACATCCATGTCTGCCCAGACTCACCTCCTCCAGGCTCTGCCGCATCCTCTAAGTCAGCCAAGGTCCTGAGCAGGCTCATGTGGATGAGTCTAACAGTGTCCTCGTAGGCTACTGACACTGTAGTGTGGCACCCCCATCTCAGTTTCATATATGCAACCTGGGCATGAGGGGACATTCATGTCCACGAGGTCATAATTTAGAGCAGGAGCCAGTGGAGAAGATTCACTCCCTCTTAACTTCCAGGTGAATGATTCTGAGACCTATTTCATAACTCTCCTAATAAAATCTGGCAGGGTGGGATACCACTTGTCCATGGTGGTAGCTGAGCCATTAATTCTTCCTTTGGCTTCCCCTCCTTCCCTGCTTGATCCCACTGTCCCTCACTTCTGCTCTTTGGAAATCTGCATGCTGGTCCTTTCCCCAAATTCTGCATTCAGAATACTTGGGAGCTAAGATTAGGTATGTGTATTACTTATTATTATATGCCTATTTCCTACTAATATATCTGATAGAGTATATATACAATCAGTGGTGATAGAATTGAATTTGTGTGTGTGTGTGTGTGTGTGTGTGTGTGTATTTGTATTGCCTAATACAAGGCTGTATTAAAGGAAATTAATAAATCATTATTTTTTCACAGTTAAGAAATGGTCATGATGTTTAGCTGTTGCCATGGATGTGTTGCCTTGGAGGCCGGGGAATTGGACAAGGTTGAATCCATTATGGTCATTTCTAGAGGTGTTAATTGGGCATGCACATTCAGAATTAGTAACTTCTAATTTTCCATGATGCTGAGATCAGTGTAACTAGCACCATTGTTTTCTAATTGTAAAAGCCATATCCCTATTACTGAAATTTGTAATATAATTTCCATCACCCTTTCCTTTTTCCCCCTTAGCACAGAATGAATGCTGTAGTAGATTCCTTGATTTTTCTGATGTGGAAAACTATTTTTTATGCAACTCGATAGCTCATATTCCGAATTAAAATAAGCCTAGCTTATTGGTCTATATCCAATTTGTCATCAGATAGATATCAATCTTTAAAAATAGAATCATAATTAGGATTAATTAAAACAATTTAAGAAGATCTTGTAAGGGAAGTTAAACACTGAGAAGCAGTTGAAATTGAAACCTTTTTCTCTGTTACTTCCTGATCAATGTTTGAATGCCTGTGGGCTTTCTGGCAATAAAGTGTTCTGGTGTCAAGGATTAAAACTGGGCTCCCTTCAAGTGCAATAAATCCACTTAAAAATATGCAAATGTGTTTCACTTACCACTGACCTGGAGGTGAAAGTTCTATATCAAATTACTAAGCCTGAGATACCCATTCTTCTATTCCGATTCTAATTAAAAAGAGCTGAGAAATGAGCTATGTAAAAATGTTCATTTATATTACACTGAAAAAGTAAGGAAAATTTACTGTTACTCACCACACAGAAGCTGCAACTGTGGAAAGCAAGGAAATGGAGACTTCTGTGTTCCTTCCAAATAGCACATGCTTTTCTGAATTTATTCCTTTTTTTGAAATTTTCTCTACTATCATAGAACTGCTTCATGTTGATCCTTTATAAAAATCTTCTATAATTGAATTTCCAGAGAGTTGGAGTTTCCTTTATGTGTCCTTACGTTGCTAAAGTAACTATACTAAATGTTGTGATGTATATGGAACTACTGTATCCTACAATTGGCAGAGTTCCACCATTGCCCAGCATAGATTACTTAAACTCCTTTATCCAAGCATTTTGGCTACTTTGCCAAGTTTCTATCTCAGAACTAATATAGATGCTAGGAAAAGCAAATAAAAACTCCTTGATAACAATAAAAGGACTTCTAAGTTTATTGTGGCTTAATTTCATTTCCATTTATTTTTCTGATCTACTGGAAACTCTGTGAGGCCAGGAAACATTTTCTTTACTGTGTTGCTTATATATGTCAAGCACACTATCATTTATTAATTGAATGGGAGTTATACCTCAGGGCATTGTTTACCTGGTGCCCCATGTTCTCTTGCCTCTCATATTTGTTATGGCTCGGATATCCCCATAGACCTCACAGAGACAAAGTGACTATCGTGGTTATAGAATGTCCCCTGAAAAGCTCATTAATTAAGGTTCAATGTTGATGTAACTAAATCATGAGGATTGTAACCTTATCAGTGTGTAAATCCATCATGATGGTTTTACTGGGCAGTGACCTAGGCAGATGGGGTGTGGCTGGAGAAGGTGACTCCCTTGGGGGTGTGGCCTTAAGGACTACGCTTTTGTCTTTTAATCCCTTGCTTGCATTCTTGTTTCTGACCTCTATGATGTGAGAGCAGAGCCCTTCCTCTCTCCCTCTCGCTACTTCCCACTGCCATGCCCTAGATCCATAGACGATGGCCTCACATGGACTGAACCTGAGATTTCCAAAAACTGTGAGCAAATGACTCTTCCTTCCTCTAAGTTGTGCAATCAGTTGTTTTGGATTAAAGCAGTGATAATGTTGATGGAGACAGCAGCAATGTTGGAGGCAGGGTCTGGTTACTAAGGAGGGGTCACTGGGGGTGTGGCTTTGGGGAGTACATATTACTCCTCCCCTTGCCCTCTCTTTGCTTCTAGTCTCCATGATATGAGAGCAGAGTCCCTATGATCATTCTCTGATTTCTGTAGTCATGCCCTGGGCTCTGAAAACCTCACCCAGCCTAACATGGACTGAAGCCTTCAGAAGTGTAAGCAAATCAATATTCCTTCCTCTAAGTCATTGGGGGTCAGATACTTTTGAGTCACAGGAGTAAGAATGCTGACTGAAATAATATTCAATGGGTTTGAAGAAAAAAAAAAACAATTCAGATGAGGTTATTCTGGATAACTACAGTAATAAGTAAAATATAAATAAATCAAGGCTAAATCCTTTCTACCTCAAAGTTATGCATATAGTTGTGCAGGTGATAATACAAAACCCTTTGAGCCTCGTGTATATAACAGTCGATGTAGATGGTATCTCCTACTCCAGGAGAGTATAGGACAAAATCTATAGACCTTTATAATATTGTAGATTTGACATGTACTTTAACTTACCAATGTATGAGTAGTATACAGGATGCTACTTTAAAGGCCTGTTAGTGATAAAATTACACTTATTCCAACATTATTTGCAATTATGAATTTGGTTATATCTGAGTTTTCCACTGGAATATATACTCTCCATGAATGTAGAAAATATATCTTGTTTTGTATCACAATACTATCACTTTTGTTATGTGCCAGCTCTCAAAAATTATTAAGGGAAGAATAAATGAATGTATTCATTAAGTGATATAAAGTACTTGGCACATAACTGGACCTAAGTAAATAATGGTGCCTTCTCATCTCCCATCTATTGCTTATGGAAGATAAAAAGTTTGTATGAGATATCTTTAAAAATGTTTATCCCCTTTTTAAGACCCATCTAAATGCTATGCTTCTTTAGAGTTCTTAGAAAATAAGAACACAAGATTAAGCATCTGAATAATATATTGTTTAATACCTTGATTGCATAAAAAATGCTAACCTTTCCAAGCATTTCCTTTGTAACTGATTAGATCTCATTTTTTAGCCAGGTATGGTGGCACACACCTATTATCGCAGTACTTGGGAGACTGAAGCAGGAGGCTTGCACATTCAAGGCTAGCTTCAGCAACTTAATGAGACCCTGTTTTAAAAAAGAAAAAAAAGGCAGGGGTGTAGCTCAAAAGTAGGGTAACCCTGTGTTCAATCCCCAGTACCCCCTGAAATAAATAAATAAAATAAAATAAAAATATCTCATTTAAAACTATGATCTTAACAGCATAACTGAACCAGTCTGAACTATCTCATAATTAACTTCTGTAGCCATTATATATGTCACATGTTGACCTACATTTTGACCTACAACATTTCACCACTGTGGCAGAGGTTTTCAAATTGTGGTCCCATAGAACTTTTTGGATTCATGAGCCCACTCAATGATTTCTTATCACTAGTATTTTAAAGGGTTCATCTTTTCTCTACTTCACTAAAGCCAAGCCAAACAAACAAACAAACAAAAACCCTCAAAACAAAAAATCTACAAACAAAAACAAAGCAAGGCAAAACACAACAGAAAAATGTTGATAACACATACACTAAGAGAATGTTTTTATTTTATCAAAATTTTTCTTAAATCATCATTTTATATACCTATCTATATAAACTCTATGATGATTACTATCATATCATAAAATAGAATATCTAGTTACATGCAATCAGATTTATTGTTATCACACTTTATAATGTAGTGACCTTCATGCTTTTCTAGGTCCACTGCCACTTAGACAGGTTGAAAAGCATTGTGCTACCAAAAACAAACCATGTGTTTGTAATTTCATTTATGAAGGCCATTTGTTTTAAATATACAACTAGATTGGTTATACAGGGATTAACTTCAGGAAGATTATCATCAGGTTGAAGAGAAAAATCATACATTCAGAGATAAACAATTAATAGCACAAGCAGTGATATTAATTATGTGCGAATGCAAAGATTGATATTTGAATTTGTTGGCGTAAGGTAGCATCCTAGGGCAGGGTAACCAGGACAGGTTTTCCGAGGGTAGGTTTAAGCTATGCTCTGACACTTGCTAATACTTTAGAAGAGCAAGGAAAGGTAGTTCATTTAAGGGGAACAGCAAAAGCAAAGAAAAGTTCAAAAGAATGATAAAACATGTTTTCAAGATGGTGAGTTATTAATTTACAAGGAGTAATGACATAACAAATTCAATGGAAACAATATTGGTCAATAGGACTTTAGAATATTGCTTTAATTATTTTTATTATAAAGTATTATTCTTTCTGTTATTAATACCTACCACATATAAATTCTAATATCTTAAGACCCAAATCCTTAGTGATGGATAATACTTCCTTCCCTTTCTTATTCCAAATTTCCCTGCTGTGTGCTTTGTTAGTATAACTAATCTCATCCAGACCTCAGTAATAATCTCAAGGAAATTAAGCCAATTAGCATGCACTTGCCCTTAGGCAACAGTGACTAGTTTAGAGCATAGACATATGACTCAAGACCCAAGACTGGCCAATCATGAAGAATGAAAGTCAATTCTTGCATTTGAGTGAATTATTGAGGAGATGATTTTCTCTTTTTTACTGGATGTAAACCCAGGAGCCTGTTGGCTAGAAGTCATAGAGGAGAATAGGTCCAACACTGAAGAAAGGCACCTAAAAGATGAGAAGGGGGGGTGGGGCATAGTCACTCCATTTAAACTCAGGATTAAGCTTATCTGACCTCATATCTGCTCCTGGATTAGGCAGTTAGATGAAATAATAAATGTGTCCTACCTTCATTCTCCTGTTTATGAAAAGCCTCATTTCACCTACTGCTTTGACTCATCACAAATCTTTTAAACTTCTTAACATTTGACCAGCTTTTATCTTTCTTAAGCATATATCATATTTACATTGGATACTATAATTTTTGGTATATATAGGTTTTGTTTTTGTTTTTTTTTTGACTTTCTGTTAATATATATTACAAGCTTTGTGAAGGCAATATCTTTTTAACATTTTCTTTTTCTTTTCTTCTCTCTCCCTCAAAATAGTGATCAATTGATGATACATCTAGAGTTGTATGGAGGTTGAAACTCAGGCTTCCAAAGTGAACAACATTGTTTGTATTTCTGCCTTTGCTAGTTACCTATATAACTTATGTAAATTATTTAACTTCTCTAAGCTTCTATTTTCTTATCAATAAATGAGGATAATAGAGCTAAGCTCATAAAATTATTGGTATAATAATATATATATATATATATATATATATATATATATATAATGTGATTAGCACAGTCTGGTATTAAGTAGCTATTTCTGTGTTATTAAATCAATTTTAAATGAGCAGATTAACAAATGAATGCATAAAAAATCTAGAAGTTAATAGTGAGGTGATTGAGTGCCTTATCCACTAAATGATTAATATGATACAGCCTGAGGGGGGGGGAAATTCAGTATATCTCTTAATCTAAAGCAGTCAGATTCTAGCATGGATACCAAGAATTATTTAAATAAACAAAGCACAGAAAAGACATTAAAATAATCGATATTAGGTTCATTTCCTATGATTTTTGTAAAACAATGTTAAATGAGAAGAATATCCTATGGAAATGCTTTTAAATTTTGGGAATGAAAGGAAAATAAATCAGAGAAGGCTTAGTAAAATAATGGTATTTGCAAAACGGCAGAAGAAGATTCAAGAATGTTTCCAAGTACTCTTAGACTGGAACAAGAATAATGGGATTCCAAAGCCAAAGTACATGTTGCTGGAGGTGGTAGTGAGCTGCCTTTTTTATACATTTATGGGGCAGGCAATACGTGTACAGGCTATTTTGGAGTAAGTCCTAAGAATTAAACCAACTATGATGAATGAGACTGAGTTGGGCAAACAGCTAGGGTTCACTGCATCAATTCTTGAAATCACCCTGGGCTAGAAGAGCCAGGCTTTAAGAAAGATTTTTGTTTTTAGTTCTATTTTTTTAAAAACCAGGCTTTCAAGAGATATGTAAGGCCAAAATGTGATAGAAATAAGTATCTGTCAACAAAATTCAACACTGGAAATGTGTGAAGTTTTTAAGGATCACCGGAAAGGGTTATATCAGCGTACTCTCTTACCAACCCTTTCTTCTTGCATTTGGGTTTAAATTAAATGGAAGCTACACAATGGGAAATCAATATTTTGTTGTTCCGAATACTGCATTCACCTTGGGGGCACAATATCCATGCTATTCTAGTGGGAGATTCTTTTGAAGGGGAGTTGCGAATGACTGGAAAAATGTTGAGACCGATCAAAAGGAGTAACCTCCTAGTACAGTGTTGTCTTGCTAAGTGAAAGTCAAAAAATTTGAAAAACAGATTCCCTTATTGAAGCTGACACTATATGGCTTTAATTTATGTCTTAAGCCTGAGAGAATTCCTGCCTTAAAGCCATAAATGCATACAAGCCTCATAAGAATGTAACATTTTAATAGAACGGTGTACTCTAGACTGCAGGTCAAATTCCAGGTGTCACCCAAGGTCAGTGACTCATTCCCCTCCACTATTCTGGTGTGTGTTACACTTCCAGAGTTCCCACAGGCACTCTTGGAAAACAAAGATACACAAAAGATAGGTTAGAGGTTTCAGTTTCTGGAGCAGCAATTGAGTCCAGAGATACCATTTTCAAAGAGTTTAAGGAATTCTGTTAAGGCATCCTGTCTCCAAACATCTCCATTCATTTGTTCATCTTTCATTTGCTCACTCAACAAGTCATTATTTCTATAGCCTAAACACCAGTGTTGCTCTTAGCAGTCTATGCCTAGAATTCCATATAGAAGCACATTGCTTTGAATCCTGTTTCATTTTTGATAGTGCTCTCATAAAATGAAGTGTCTGTGAGACAGCATCTTGTTAGTAGATGCTTGTCATTCATAACAGGCGGCTTGGAGAGAGTGGGCAAAGAGCAACCCATTTTTAGAGGAATCTCTACTCAATCACAACTACATAGGGTGGGCTTGGGGATAAGATATTATGATTAGCTGCAGGGAAAACAGAGTGCCAAGTGTTATTATTTGCTCAAGGGTGCTGAGATTCGCGATTCGTCCTAGGCTGGCCAAAGTCTCATATTTACAAAGATGAAGCAAACAACTTGAGAAACCCAAATCAGGATGTGATTAGCCAGGCAAAGAATCTGCAAAAGTGGGCATAGAGAAAAACAAAACTTTAGGGAACACAGAGGTAGATGAGAGGATGCAAAATGCAACATTGTCCACTTCAGCATTTTACTGACAGTGCTCCTAGCAAGATCTTCAAGAATGAAAAGTTGTAAAAAGAGGAGAATCAGTGAAGTCCTTTCTATATCATTTAAATCCCACAATCTTTCCATGAGGTCAGTGCTGAATGTAGATCCACGGAAAATTTAATGGTCAGGACCGGCACCCTGAATCCTTAAAACTTGATCCCTTCTCCAGCTGTCCATGTATTCCTTGAATTCCAAAGGTTTCATGAGCAAAACATTCTACAAAGCAAAGGCACACCCTTTATTTATAGGTCTCCTATCTGCCCATATCTGTGCTTGGCATACTGCCCTTGTCTGTACTGAGCCACATAAAGTTCTTGAGGACCCATTTACCTTGTTTATGCCTGGTCCTGATACTGCCTTGAGATTCTTGCTCCGTGCATTCTCTATATTAGGCTTCAGTCTAGTTCTCATTTTTGCTATGTGGGTGGGGAGTGATCCCAAATCCCAACTTCTAACCTCACTACATAAGCCATAGCAAATATAGAAGTAGGAAAAAAAAAAAAGGGGGTTATAAACCTATCATAACGACTTTATCTCAGACTGAGAATTACACCACTGACTTTCTTGGTTCTGTGGCCTTTGGACTTGAACTGAGCCATGCTAGGCGCTTCTCTGACTCTCCAGCCTAGAGATTGCCTATGAGGTGATGCCTCAGACTCTGTAATTACATGGGCCAATTCCCCTAGTTAATCCCGTCTCATTTCTCTCTCTATGCAGCTTTCTTGCTTCTGTCTCTCTGACAAACACTGGTACAATTTTCTTTACCCTTCTCTGAGTAAATTTTTCTAACTAAAAATTTATAAATTATAGAACATAAGAGACACATATAAAAGGGCAGATTAGGAGAATCTCTGTAAAGAAAGTTATGCTTAAGTTGGGACTCAAAGAATAATAGCAATTGTCTGAGTATAGATAAAGGAATTGTCTTCCAGGTAAAGAAATTTATCTATTCACAAGTCTCACTCAAAAGGAGTGAGAAAAATTTTGGCTTATTTAGGGAATTTCTCCCTACCTGAATTTCTCTTATACTCTGGATCAGTCTCAGAAATTGGAAGAATGGTAGAAGAGGCAGTGACTTCTGGGACTTGTGGTAAGTTTGCTTGAATTCATAGGAAAACCCTGTTCAGCATCAGTGGCTTAGGAGGCCTGGGAGTGCTTGCTACATGGCCCCATCCTTGGCCACACTCACTACTGAAGGTGAATTGAACACGGGTGTCTCTCTGCTGAGTGTTGCAGGCATGAAACAACAACTGTGATTAAGAGGAGAGATTTGGGCTCTCTTCCAGCTGATGTTAACACTAGGCTATTTTCCCTACTGTCAGATCAAGGCTGGTGATATTTTAAGGAATGCATCTTTCTGAACATAAATATAATTCTGCCCATTCACAGGCAAAAGGATGTGCACTTAAAGATTTTTTTTTTCTGTTCCTTTTCGACACCCACCCCTCTGCCCCCAAATGATGATAATGGATATAACATCACACTAGCCCCTGTTTCTACTTTGATGAAACAACATATCTACACTGACAGATGCCTGGGTCGAGGATGTAGTTTTTGACCTTGGAACAGGTCCAAGTTGTTTGGCTCACGCTCTGGTGCCAACACTGCCATGTCCTAATTCAAGTTTTTCAAGATTGATTTGCAGAATTTGAATTGCCTTAGAATGCTTGGTAAGAATTTGAAAGGTGGTTTCTAAAAGGGATTTCTATGCAAATGTTCTGTAAAATGACTGATTCGCAGAAATTCTAGTTGCTATAGAGATATCATTGAGACTTAAGAAATCAGTTTCATAGATTTGATGTAAATTGAAATCATTTTCCAAAAGAACAAATTGTAGATTCAGTGTGTACTTATCCCTGGTATAAGCCCGTACGATTCTTTTTAAAAAGGCTCACCCCCATCTTTTTCCATTGGGAATGTACTATAGAACTATCAAGGGAACTTTGGATTGGGGTCAAAAGAAGGCTCCCAGAAATGAGCCAAATTTAAACTAAAAGCAAGAATGTATGCACTTTCAATATACCTTAACAGTAGTCAAGGACATTTGAGAGTGGTCCTTGTTCCTGGAATGCCCTGAAAGGGACCCTGAGCTCTTTAAAACCATACTACTGTGTGAATGCCACATTGAAAGATGGAAGTCAACAAAAATAATCTTAATTTGCCATCTCTGGACTTTTTTACTACAGTGACTGAAAATGTCACAGAACGGAGTCATTTCTTCCCTGGGCCAATTAAATATCTCAGCTGAAAATATATGTGGTATGAACACTGTTGCCAAGAGATTAGAAGCTCATATAATTCAAAGTATTATGACAAAAAAAAAAAAAGACATGGAGACAAAAGATAAATGTTACTATAAGCTCCAGCCCTATTTACATATTCCCTGTTTTTTTTTTTACTTTAGCTTATTTCTGATTAAAATATTGAAATATTATAAGTATCTTAATCATCTTATATTTTTTTTGAGCTCTTGGACAAACATGTTCATTCATCTACTAAGGGTTAGTGGGGAAGAATGGTTCACCTAAAGACTATGGAGCTACATTTCTTAGGCTTTAATTGTGCTATTATCCTTTCATAGGTATATCACCTTGGCAAGTGACTTGACCCTCTAAAAATCTCAGTTCTTCATCTGTAAAATTGTAATAATAAAAATAATAGTAATATTTACTTTTCTTGGTGTTATTATGACAAATGAATTAGCTAATATTTGCAAAACTACTTAGAATACTGAGTAGGTATTAATGAATGTATTTGATTTTTAATCTTCTCTTGGATATCTCTTAGATATCTGTATTCATTTACACATTTATACATTAAACATTCACCTCATTATGTTTCCCTCATGTTGTCCTTTCTTCTCTGTTACCCATGTATGCCACAAATGACACCTGCACACCTTCACCTCACTGATTTGGGGTCACCTTTGATGACTTGTCATCTCTCAATGACTCACCCATGTGTCCTTTTAAAATATGACTTTGTCATTTCTCCATCACAAGATGGGGGCTATGTCCCCTTCCCCAAAGGCTCCATAATTTGCTTCAATGAAGAAAATATGGCTGACTGGAGAGTGACTTCTCAGCTTATACTTCAAAAGACTTCTTTTTTTGTGTGTGTGTGTGTGTGGTACCCACACACATGGATTGAACCCAGAGGCATTCTACCTTTGAGCCACACCCCCAGCCTTACTTTTTATTCTTTATTTTGAAACAGGGTCTTACTAGGTTGGAGAGTCCCACTAAGTAGCTGAGGCTGGCCGAAAACCTGAGATCCTCTGGTCTCAGCCTCCCAAGTACTGGGATTACAAGTGTGCACCAACACGCCTAACTTGTAAGAGGCTTCTAAATTTCTATTTTCAGTATCTTAATCTCTATGAAACAGGTCATTGTTCTTTATGAAGACCACTGATAATGCTACAAAAATTTATTTTTTATAACACAATAGTTAAATGAACATGCATTGTCACTTAAGTAACTGAGAAAATATTAATAAGTAAAATTAATATTAAAGGTTTTTAAGCTAATTTTGACCTCAAAAATTTCTGACTTGTATCTACTTTAATGAAAGAACAATCTTCAAACTGTAAAAAACAGCAAAAAGTTGCATGAAAAACCATAATGCAATCGATAACTAGAATGCCATAATACTTGGATATTTATGGACAAAGACATTAATCAAAATCATGAGCCCAGAAACTGACATATGTATATGTGAGATATAGTATAAAAAGAAATATGTCAATAATGTGAAGAAACAAAATAATTTTCAATAAATTATGTTGGGATAATTAGGCTATTCCTTTAAGGGAAAATTAAGTTTAGATAGCAAAAGTTATGTACACAGACACACACACACACACACACACACACACACACACACACACACATTATCTACCAAATGGAATTAAGTGCTCAATTAATGAAAATAATAAAATGTTGAAGAGAATACAGAAGACTTTATAATCTTTAAATTTGGAAACCATAAGGAAGTGTTTGATCATTTAATCAAGTCCATTTAAAAATTCTGTAAAGAAAAAGTAATTAAAGAGAGAAAGAAAGAGTCTAGGAGAAATAACAAATAAGAAAAATTAAGGATTATTCATTGTATGTATCTTAAAAATTATCACACAAAAAGAAATCAGAGAAGAGCACAGATATTTACTAAAGTTATAGAGATTGGCCTAAAATGATGCAAATTAAAACATTTTATTGAGATCTATCAGATTTGTGAGTTTTATGAAAAGCTCAATAAACATTCAATCTGAGGAAAGCTATAGGAAATGGATAGTGGTAGTGATGGATATGGCTACAACTGTTTTTTGTTTTGTTTTGTTTTGTTTTAGCACTAGGGATTGAACCTATGGGTTTTCTATCTCCAAGCTATAACCTCACTCATTTATTATTATTATTATTATTATTATTATTATTATTATTATTATTATTATTATTTTGAAACAGGGTTTCAAAAGGGTCTCTCTAAGTTCCTGAGGCTAGCCTCAAATCTGTGATCCTCCTGTTTCAGCCTCTCAAGTGCTGGGATTACATGTTTGCAGCACCACACCTAGATATATACATGTATATATATAGTATACATATAAATATATACATTAACCCATGGCCTCATATATACTAGGTAAGTGCTCTACCACTTAGCTACACACCAGTACCCCTGCTACAATTTTGGGGGGCAGTAATTACTAAATGTCAGAATAGTCATATTAAAGAAGATGAGTATCACCAAGAGATTCACAAAAGACATATAGCATAGCATTACATAAGCATATACCCAAATGTATGGGCACAAAATGCTCATTTGCAATTACAACTGTCTTTAACACAAAGATGTAGCAAGCAATTTTTATGTCCAACAATATGGAAATGGTTACATCCAGTAAAATAAACCCATCCAATCATATTCTCCACAGCAGTAGAAATCTAGGTGTACCTATATGTAATGGAGGGCCATGTGTTTCTAAGACATTGTTGAATAAAATGTTTCTATGACATTATTGAATGAAAGAGCTAGCTTCATCCTATGACTATTACTGTCACTACTGATAACTTTATTTACTAGCTAAAAATTTAGTGAAGATTATATGTTTGGCACTGCCCTATACATTTTACATTTATCAATGTTGCTTACTCTTTACAATAATTCAGGTGATATTATTATATTATCCTTACACGGTTGATGAAGGAACCAGAAAGCAAAGAGTTTATTAAGTTCCTAGGATGGCACAAACAATAGATTGGAGCTGGGATGGAATTCAGATAATCTGGCTCCAAAGCGCGCACTTTTAGTTACCACAGTATTCATTCATTAACATAATAAATATTTACTTAGGTGCTGGAAACAGAGTGGTAAATAAACCAGACAAAAAAGCTTGTCGTAGATACTGCATTCTGCTGGATACACAACAAAAACATAAAATGTGTAATACGCCATTTATAAAATGGTGAGAATATGAATAAAAAAGTGGACAAAGAATGGGAAAAATATGTACAGGAGAGAAGTTTTCAGTTCTTAATAGGGTAGTTAGAAAAAGTCTAATAAAAAGGAGATGATTGGATAAAATATAAAGGAGGTGAGAGAATAAGCTTAGTGGATACCTTGGGGAAGAACATTTCACAAAGAGAAAAGAGCAAGTGCAAAGCCTAAGACCATAAACTCATGGGATGTCAGAACAAAGCAAACAAAAATATGTTTGGGGTCATGTGACACATAAATATTTACAAACACAGATATATTCTGGAAGGAAGCACATGAAACCACAAAAAATGATTATATCTGTGAAAGGAAGTGGGACTTGGCACTTGTATCGGGGGTGCATGTACATGTATGTTTGTGTGCTTGGAGGGGGCCAGGTGATGGTGAATGAAGGGGAACTTCCATTTTTTCTTACATGCTTCTATTTTGTTTTAATTTAGGACATGTTTGTGTATCATTGATGTAATAAAATTATATTTGGGGAAATGTTTGATATGAGTTGACATAAGCATTATACTAACTGTATCTTCCATTTGCACACCAGCATATTTTTTAAGATTTCTACAGAAATCTGAAAGTCTTCTTCAATATATTCTGTAACACTTTTATAAACAGAAAAATTAAGTGTGTTTACATGTACAAAGATATAAACATATACCTTCCTGTCTTGAAGAAACCATTTGAAATAAGCCTCTAAGGAGTCATCTTGAATTCCTTCCAAAGGATTCATGGCTTGCCTTCAGTGAAAACATAGTATTTTCCCCATATCATATATTAAGCGTTTAGTTCAATAATTCACCCTGACATAAACTACTGTACTTACAGATTTACTATACATTATGCAGGGCAAAAGGGCAGAAGACTAGGAAATTACACACATCTTGAATTATGTGTGAATACAAGCTGCTAAGTTTTAGAAAACCCAATTGACAGCATGAATCATATTCTGATCAATATAGTTTGAAACCTGAAGGATAATGCCTAGAATCCAATTATCTAAAAAACTGAGTGGTTCTGGAGGAAATTGAAATAGAAAAATAAAAATCTGTTAAATGACACATAGAAGGAGTTGTTTGTTCTGATGTTTATAAAATCTATCTTTAGTAAAATAGGTTACTAGAAAAAGTTTATATATAAATATTAGTAAGGAATGAGATATAACTAAAGGAGAAAATGATTGCTTAGTATAAAATTAGGTTGAAAACTAAATGCCAACGTGTACATTTTTATCTTTTAAGATTTTTAAAACTTATCTGATTGGTGCATTGCAATTATACATCACAGTGAGGTTCAATGTGTTTAAACATGCATGCCCATTGCTCTTTGTGTAATTTCCTCCACATTCCACCCTGCACCTCCTCTTCCCTACCCATATGAGTTAGTGAGATTGGTAGTAATACCTTCACATATTGTCATAGTATTATTTGATCTGTTCATTTCTTCACTTCTCCCTCTTCCCCTAAGTCCACTACTCTGCAGATCTCTCTCTGCATTATTTAAACTCCCTTATGGTTCCTATTTTCTTTCTAGCTTCCACAAATGAGAGAAAACATACCACCCTTGACTTTCTAAGACTGACTGATCTCGCTTAGCATGATATTCTCCAGGTCCATTTATTTTCCTGCAAAATAACATAATTTTTGTTCTCCTTAACATCTGAGTAAAATTCCATTGAGTGTATATACCACCTTTTCTTTATCCGTTCACCTGTTGATAGACACCTAGGTTGGTTCTGTAATTTAGCTGCTGGGAATTGTGCTGCTATAAACATGGTTATTTATGCATCATTATAGTATTCTGAATTTAGTTGTTCGGGAATGACACCGTGGAGTGGTATAGCTGGGTAATATGGTGGTTCCATTCCAGGTTTGTTTGTTTGTTTGTTTGTTTTTGTGGTACTGGAGATTGAACTCAGGAGCCTTCTACCTCTGTGCTATATCCTCAGCCATCTTTTAAATTTTTAAACAAAGTCTAAGTTGCTGAGGACTTCACTAAATTGTTGAGGCTGGCCTCAAACCTGAGATCCTCCTGTCTCAGCCTCCCAAGTACTGGGATTATAGGTATGCATAACCACACCTGACTTCATTCCTAGTTTTTCTTGAGGAGCCTCCAAACTGATCCCCATAGTGGTTGTACTAATTTACAATTCTACTAATAGTGTATAAGAATTCCTATTTCCCCACATCTTCACCTGCATTTGTTATTGTTTGTATTCTTGATGATTGCATCAAGGTGGAATCCCAGTGTAGCTTTCATTTGCCTTTCCTTGATTGCTAGTGATATTGAACATTTTTTCATATATTCATTGGCCAGTTTTATTTCTTCTTTTGAGAAGTGTCTATTCAGTTCTATTGCCTATGCTTTGATTGTGTTATTTGCTTTTTAGTTGGTCTTTTAGTTCTTTATATATTCTAGATACTGTTTTTAATCTTACATAAGGATATATGGGCTTAAAAGATGTGTCACATGTGAGTGACATAAATATTTAATTATCATAAAAAAATTAAATCCAGACATATACAATAACACCCAGAAAAAATGATAATAATAATAATGAGCAATTAATAACCATTTGTACACATTTACTTAATTTCAAAGAGATCCTGAAAACTATGTAGGATCTAACATGACAAAGTTCTTGGTGTGTGTGTGTGTGTGTGTGTGTGTGTGTGTGTGATAAACCTAGGGCATTCTACCTCTGAGATACACTCCCAGTCTTATTTTATGTTTTATTTTGTAACAGGTTCTTCTTTCTAAATTGCTGAGGGCCTCACTAAGCTGCTAAAGCTAGGCTTGAACCTGTGATCCTCCTGTCTCAGCCTCCCAAGTACAGGGAATCACAGTGGCATGCCATCATGCCCAGCTATGACAAAGGTCTTTTTTAAATTCCCAGAGATAAATGCAAACAAACAAAAACCCCTAGACAATCTCTTTTCTTATAAAGCATGTAGAAAGTTCTGGAATATCAAATTTAGGAATTACAAATATAACAAAAATAGAAAAGAATATGATGGGCATACCATTTACAAGTTCTTATAGACACTTTTTACTACAAAGAACAGAGAAATGAGGTATTTTATTTTGTGGCATTTTGAGAGTTTGCAGGCTTCAGGGACAATTAAAGGCCCATTTAGTTTCTGCGTGCTGTGTTTTGAGGATGGCATAGCCTGTAGATAGGTTTACACAGGCAACTAGAAATTGGTGTTTTTAATTGAAATAGATTGCTTTCCCACAGTTCCAATTTAAAAGTGTGAAAGGATTAATTCTTGTGAGGCCCAAATCAAAATATGATGATCAGATTTTGGAATAATCGAAAAGTCCATGTTATCTTGGCACTGACTGGGAATTTTCAGATAATTTCTTATTTCTATTCTGATACCTCGGTCTTCACTTGGCTTCAAGATAAAGTGGTATGTTTCTTCTCCACTTATGAACAACACTCCTCCTTTGACAAGCAAAGTAATTTAGACCTCCCTATACATGTGATTAGAGGACTCAATTGGCAGGAAATATGAAACTTGGGGAAAATTATTATTGGCTTCCATGGGCTACAAGAGCCAAACAGCAGCAATCTCCTCTTACTCCGAAATCATTTCTTTCCTGCTGTTGTCTCCTCCTCATGCTTATCTGCTCTCCAATCAACCCAAATTGCCCTGTTCACATTGTCTCCCTCAGCTGGGGTTCTTAAAGATACATTCTGGCTGCAAGAAGCAGGGAATTCACAAGAAGCCCAATGCTTTCCCATGGAAGCTCCTGCTAGAGAATCAGGCCATTGTAAATTGCACAGAGTCGTCTCCCTGGCTTCTTAGGCCAATGATACCAATGCTGCTTTCATGAGCCAGAAAGCTTGCCAGGGGGGTTGAATTAGGCTAAGACCAGGAGGCAGAGCAGGAGATTTCTTTTCCTAGGTGAGCAGAGACATCCCTTTGTTAAAGTCCTCCTGTAGTCCTCCTGAGGCTCACAGAGCACCTGCGTCAGTAGGCACTGCTCTATGTGCAAGTAATAGAAGCCCAACTCCAAGTACGTTTAGCAAGTGGAATCATAGAAATGTACTTTATAATTATAGAAACTGTGGAACAACTGAGCCTGGAGAAAGCAGGGACTGGATGCCTTCTGTCACTTTGGAGCTGTAAGATTCTTTAGTATTCTCTTTGTCCTTCCACTCTGTGACTTCTGTTGTCCTTTGGCTTCCTCCTACAAACACAGCCTTTCCCTTGAGGCTGAACCAGGGCCATTGAAACTTTTGATTCACAGCTGCCCAGCTTGGCTTCCAGAGGGGAAATTCTCCTTTTCTATTATTTTAAATTTGGAACATTTCAGGGAAAATCTCTAATTTTCCCAACCTGGGATTAATCACTGTGGCCGAGAAGAGGGTAGATAAGAGTTCCCATTCCAGCATGTGAGAGCACAGGGTGGAATCTGAAGACCAATATTGATCTCATTCGAGGGGCTGGGCACACAAAACAATAAATGCTCCCCTCTGTCTCCTAGTACCCAGGCAGCAAAAGAGCGAACACTATCACACCTCTATTCTCTCTCTCCCACAGAGTGCTTTACAATTTTCAAAGTATTATTTTTAAGTACGGAGTCTCTTGAATTCTCGAATAACCCTGCTAGGTTATCTCCAGTTTTCAAATATGTAAACTTGTACAAAGTACAGTTGTACAAAGAGGTTGTATCATCTTTCCCAAACAAATGGAAGTATTCGAATCCGAATCTTTTAAACTCTGACCCCTAACTCTTTACAGGAACAAAGTGAGCTAAGGAATGCATGTTGCTAGTAACTGCCTAAATGCTAATGGAAGAGCAAGATATTTTCTTTGCTAGTGGCTCTCCGTGCACACAACACAGCAACATTTTCCACCAAGTATCAATCCAAAAGATTTTAAAAAAGAACATAAAGCTTTGTATGAAAACATAAAATAAGCAGCTCAGGTTCCTCCAATTATGATGTTAATGATGTTAATAAGATGTCTGTAGAGATCATACAACTGTTTCACATAAATTATTCCAATAAAAGCCACAACGGCATAGAAAAGAAAGAAAAATCATGCTTCATCCCTATTTTCCAGATGAACTTTAGGGAGGTTAAGAATCTTTTTTATATAAATTAGGTTATTTCTACATGTCAGATCATCAACCTTTTTCGGTACTGGGACTTGAACCTAGGGGCAGTCTACCTCCCAGCTACATCCTCAGCCCTATTTTTTAATTCTTTACTTTGAAACAAGGTCTCACTAAGTTGTGGAGAGCCTCACTAAGTAGCTGAGGCTGGCCTCGAACCTACAATCCTCATGTCTCATCCTCCCAAGTACTTACAAGCATGCACCACCACACCCAGAAATCATCAACCTTTTGCCTTAAGAGGATGCAACCCTAGCTCCTAATCCTTCATTGCTCTGTTTGTTTTTTGTTTTAAATGTTTACACTAGAACACTGAGCATATGAAAATCTTTACTAAAGTTCACGGCAGTATATCAATGCCAGGTGGATAACAGAAACTCTTGAAATTCAATGCACATTTGTGTATAAACATGTTTCGAGTCTGTACCTTTTACTTGTGTACAAAACTCTATTACACATCCCAAACAAATAAGCTTAAGAACCACTGTTTTCCTGTCCTTATTTTTTTATATAATTGGTAATTATTCATCATAGTGAGGTTCAAAATGATAAATCCATTCATGCACATGGCATTCGTTGTGTTTCCCTTTGGTTCCATCCCTGTTCCCCCACCCCCATAGATAGTCTTTACATCAATCCAAATCACTTTATGTATGAACAAAGGCTCACTTGACTAGTTACCATCATCAGCTCTCCTCTTTTCCATCTCTCCTTCTTAGCTTCCTCCTTCCCCATTTCCCTAGTGTCTCCCCTCATTTATCTGAAGTCTTCTTTATTTCCCAGTTTCTCCTATGAGTGAAAACAAATGGGCTTTCACTTTCTGTGATTGGCTAATCTCACTAAACATAATATTCTTGAGTTCCATCCATTTTCCTTCAAATGAACTGTGTTTTTTTTTTTATAGTGAGTAGAATTCCATTGTGTGTATATACCATCATTTCCTAGCTTTTAATGTCCCTTCATTTAAACACACATTGACTGAGCACTCATTGTGGCCAGCACTGCGTTTGAGTGCTGAAAGTGCTGGGAGCTTTGGTCCCTTCCTTTAAAGACCAGAGCTGATAGGACACTCAGCACACAATGTCATTCCCTTTGTTTTCTTTTGTAAACTGGATTCCATCCTGCTGATGATATTCATCTCTATCTGCTAATATTCTGTACCCAGACCAGTCTGATTTAGAAATTTTCCACACTGCAGCTAAAATGCCACCAACCCCCTGCTCAGTGTTTACATGTGTGGGCAGACTCCCCAGTATGCTTCCAGAACACAAATAGCTCTTGACAGATTGGTTGCCTCCCAATAGCTCCTTCTGGCCATGCTCACTTCAGAACTAGTGCCCGTGAGAACCTGCATGTGTGATGCGTGAGCATTTCAAGTGGGCATCGAGAGCAAGGGTGGGCAGAGTAGAGTGAGGAGAAGGATGGATGGAGTCTGCTGATTGTAGCAGTGAGCATGGCTGGGAGAGGGCTTTAGAAAGCCTCCAGCTGCGCCTCACCATCTCAGCTGTCAGGAGGGGCACCCTCAGTGTTAAGAATGACAGGAGTCATTGAGATATACAAAGGCATCTGTGTCCTGGTGATGGTAGAGTCTGGTCAGAGAGGAGGGCTGCTCTCATAGCAGTGTGAAGTCTGATTAAAGTATAAATACCAAGTGGAGAATTCCTTCAAAAGACCGGCTCAGTAATGGCAATATATCCAAGTTGTTTGGGGCTATTCATTTTCAAAATGCAGCCTATTACACAATGAAAAATAGGGCAACCTGATAGAATAGACGGAGGGCCTTTTCAGACAGAAAATATCAATAGATAAGATCATACCTGTAAGTGGAAAAGGGCAAAGGGATTCTGAGCAGCAAGTATTTGAAAAGTACTGTTCCAGCCCCTTCTTTTATAGTTCAATATTGCACCACCACATTCAATACGGAATGCAGTACAGTATTATATTTCAAAGTCTGGCCATATTGAAGTCACCTAAAAAGCAAGGAAGCAAAGTCTTTCATCACCCTCATTGTGAATGTGGCTGACTTTCAAAGGAAAACTGCCTTCTGTTTCTGATAGTTTATTCCCATCTCACAAAGATGTGCAGGGATCGGCCCATGTTCCTGCCCTCCAACCCGTAGTGGCTTCCTTCCCTCAATCGGCTCAGCTCACCTGTGGCCTTAGCCCAAACTTCCCCGGGGACTGCACATTGCCTCAGAAGCATATATGATGAGATGCTTCTCAGCTGAGGCAGATGGTTTACTTCACACCAAAGATGTTTTTCTTCTGCTGTCTCATGTCCACTTCTCTCAACACTTGGCCCCGAATGGACAGGAGAATGGATAAGATGGAGTAGAAGGAGATGAGATTCAGATACAAGGGGCAAATTCTAATCTAACCTCTTTACTAGCTCACCAGGTGAGTTGAGCCAGGTTACCTTAGCCTCTCGCAGCCTCAGTCTCTTCTTTTTTGTAATGAGAGTATTCATTTGCGCTTAGTTGGGTTTTGGAGAGAAGTTATGAGATTATGTATTTGAGACACCTAGCATAGCCCCTGTCCTGAACTGCCTTGCTTTGAGTTTTCTTGTCTCACACTGCCATGCCTTGGTACCCTTCTCTGCCTTCTGTCTCAGTCTTTTGTCTCACTGATGCCTGCCTGGCTCTTGTAAGGTCTCCTGGCCCCTCTCCCATCTCCATTGTTTTTTTCCAGACCTATGTTTTGCCCACTGATTGTGGTTTAACTCCAGATAGTTCTTGACTGTACGTGGACCACTGCTTCAGTGTGTGTGGAGGCCATGGACAGAAGCTGCTCAGACCTGCTGCAGAGAGCAGGGCCAGCTGATGGCTGCTGCCTCTGCCTCCCTACTTCTTCCTGCCACCTCTCACTTCTTGCCAGACCCTCCAACTGATGATGACTGAGCATGATAGCTATCCTATGTCAAGCTGTTTTATGTGATGACATAAACAGATATTTGGTCATGATTTATTCTACATGTTTCTGTAAATGTATTTTTAAGATGAGATTAACATTTAAATCAATAGATTTTGGGTAAAGCCTTGTCCAATCAGTTGAAAGCTTCAGTAGAAAAAGACTGACTTCCCTGGAGGTAGAGGGAATTCTTCTAGCAGATGGCCTTTGGATTCAAATTGCAGCTCTTCCCTAGTTCTCCCCCTTGCTCTGCAGATTCTGGGTTCTGCAATCACATGAACCAATTTCTTAAAATCTCCCTCTCTTTCTATCTTTTTCTATACAGTTATGGTCACTTAATGACAGGGATACATTCTGAGAAATAAGTCATTAGTCAATTTCATCTTTGTGCGAACATCATAGGGAATACTTATACAAACTGAGATGACTAAGTGTCACAAGGTGATTTAATTTTTGAGAACCATCATTGTTTTTGCAGTTCATTGTTGACTGAGACATTGCTTTGTGGTATGTGACTGTGTGTATATAAGTCATAGGAAATTCAGCCACTCATGGTGGCCCACACTTGTAATCCCAGGGCTTGGGAGGCTGAGACAGCAGAATCACAGGTTTGTGGACAGCTTCAGCTATTTAGTGAGTCCTTCTGCAACTTACTGAGACCCTGTTTCAAAATAAAGAATAAAAAAATAGGACTGAGAGTATAGCCCGGAGGTAGAATGCCCCTGGTTTCAATCCCCAGTACTTAAAAATAAAATAAATAATAGGAAATGCATATGTACATTTGATTCCAAAAGCTCAATTCTTGTCTCTGGTGCCAGTCCAAATAATGAAGAAAAGGTTTTGAGAAGGAAAAAGTAGTTTTATTGATTTGCTAGCAAATGGGAAAAGCAGAAGACTAATGTCCCAAAACTATTGTTTCCTCCCAAGGGGGAATAAAGAATTTTTTGAAGGGAATTTCAAGGACTGAGTCCTGGATGTGTTTATCAGGAGACATAATTCCTATACAAATGGTGTCCTTGAGATAGCGTTCCTCAGACTACTGGCACCCATTCCCAGGTCTGGATTTCTTCATTCTTGTGGTCAGTGAGTTGAAGGACATGATAACTCAGCCCAGGATTAGAAGACTGTTTATTTTGTTTTCCACATGGGAAGAAAGAGAGGAAAGAGAAAGATAAGAAATTAAATATGTTACTCTTTTTTTTTTTTTAAGACTGAATTGGTGCATTCTAATTATACATCACAATGAGGTTCAGAGTGATAGAAACATACTTTCGCACTTGGTGAGCTTCCTTCTGGATCCCACCCCACTCCCTCCCCTTCTCCATACATGTTACTGATAATTTCGTATATGTACATACTATTACATTTGGTTGAACTGTTTCTTTAATCAAGTCTTCTTTCCCCACCTGCCTTCCCTTTTATTGCTCCATTTGCGTTTTTTCTCCTCTATGTCCCTTTTGTTAGTCAGTTTCTCTCTAGCTTCCACATATGAAAGTAAACATACAACTGTTCAATTTCTGAGACTAGTTTATTTCATTGAGCATAATATTTTCTAGTTCTATCCATTTTCTTGCAAATGACATAATTTTGTTCTTCTTTATAGCTGAGTAAAATTCCATGGTGTGTATATACCACAATTTTGTATTCCATTCACCTGTTGATGGAAACCTAGAAACAAGCAACAAGGTTCATATTCAAAGTATGAGATGGACCCCCATTACCCCCACACACACACGTATGTATATGTATATGTATATGTATATACATATACACTGGAAGTGTGTATATATATTATGTATACATATTATATATATGCATAAACACATATTATATATATTATATGTATATACATACATGTATATGTATTTATATATGCACACATAGCATGATGGTTCTATTTCCCTAGAGAGCCTTAATGAATGCATATACTACAACAGGCCCACCCAGAAAGCTGTGGATTCTGCTGAAGATGACTTTGGTTACAAAAGTCCCCATTGGCTTTCCTGAATCTTTCTCAGAATGGCAATGCCATCTAAGATGCTTCTATCCACTCTTGTCTCCTCAGCTCTCTCCTTCCATGTGTCTTAAGTCTGCATCGTGGTCAGGGTCTCCACAGTCTCTGCTCCCTCCACCAGTAGATCTCTTGCAGTTCTAGTCTTATTTTAGTATCTGCTTCTTGTTAAAGTCCAACCAATGCAACGTGCTTGTTTCCCCTGCTCCCAGTCTCACCTTTTGTCAGCAGCTTTAAGAGTCACATTACTGTTCAGCACTTCCCTGAATGAAAATCTACAAGCACTTACAAGTGATTATTCATCTTGGGTCAGTGGATTAGTCTACCTTTAACACTAAAGCCAATACTCATTAATCTAGTCACCCTGGACATCATTCAGACCCCATATGTGCAGGGTTCATGCTGACCCTGGGATCTGGTCCCAATTCACTAGTCTCCTCTTCTCCGTCTTTCACCTTTCACCTTAAATTCAGATTTCCCTAGGAAACCTTAGTTTAATCCCAGTCCAAGTTATGTGATATTTCTTGGTGTTCCTATAACTCCTTGTGCTTTTTCTAATAGAGGGATTATTACTCAATATTTTAATTGCTTGTTTACTTGTCTAATTTTCCTCTTCTACTCTAACCCTTTTGAGATGGTAAACAGGACTTTGCTCATTGCCTCTTTATAATGAATGGCTTAATAAAAAATTATTAAATAAGTGGATCATGGAAAAAAGCAATATAATATCCTGTCTTTCTAAGATTTAGTATAAACTGAGATTTAGTATAAACTTAAAAATAAGATGATTATATATGTATGTTTGTTTAAGGTCCTTCAAGGAAGACACTTGAGCTCTTATGTATCCCAGGGAGCCGGCCAATGACAGAGCAAGAAAGGAGTTTAGAAACATTTTCTTTGCTAAAGAACTAGTGACCAGTCCCATATGAAACTAGTTTTTGAATTGCTAATAAGACATGCCTGAAAATGCATAGCAAATAATGTTCAATAGCTTCCACCCCAACTCTCCTTCCTTCCTTTCCTTTCTTTGATTCTATCTCAACACCTTTCATTATTTACCTTGAAGTCAAAACCAGGACTCAACCTAGTCACCTTAAACATCCTTTGATGTTTTCAGTTTGTGTTCAGTAGACATTTGCTATGGTAGTGAGACAGATAGACTTGAGGAAGAAAATCATCCCTTCCATTGCTAAACCTTCCCACTCTTCCATGCCACACAAGTTCTAAATTTGCTAGTATTTAATACCCTCAAGAAGCAAAGCATATTACTAGATACCGTATGGGAAAGGGAAAAGGATACGAAAATGTTTAAGGAAAAAATCTCTCCTTTCTAGGAGTTTATAACCCAATGAGGTAGACAAACACATAAATTAATTCCAGTACAAGAGAGACTATGAAATCTGCTTCTGTACACACCATCTCTAATAGGATATCATGGAGAAGGTTTAATCTCAGCCCACCCCTGTGAATGTGTAACCCATCTGAAACCTTGCTCAATAGTTGGTAGCCAGTTCAATGACTTTCCATGCAGGAAGCTCTTAATGTTAACTATGAATTACATGAGCTTTCCCCCTCATTTTCATTTAAACTTTGTGTTACCTAATTTCCTTGAATTCCTACTATTATGGGCAAGAGTGAATAGAAGTACTCAACTGCTGGTTTGTTCTTAGATTTCGTTTTTTATCCCCTTCCTTTTCCTCCCCTTCCTTTTCCTCCTTTCCCAAAGAAATGATCCTGGCCTTTTTCATTTCTTCTCATATGCATCTAATCATTGTACTTGCACTTTGGTAGACCTTTCCTACAGCCCTTTTACTGTGAACAGATCCTTTACTGAGATGTTCATAATGACTGCTAGACCTTTCTCCTGAAAGGTTATAGTTAATTTAAAATCTATCAGTGTGTATCAGTAGCTTACATTATTCCTTATAATATAAAGTCCATTCTCTTGTCTTGGCTCAGTTGTATCTGACATCAAATTATTCAACTATCTAATTTTGGGGCAGCCTTATGGGATTCCTCAGAATGTTCCCCACTACTGACTTGCCTAAATAATTCTCTGTTACCAATACATTTCGCCACCTCATTATTCAGAAACATTTCCAGATTGATTGGTGTTAACATATACAAGAAATCTGGTTCTAGTACCATTCCCTGGTGCACCTTTCTATTAACCTCCTCTCAAGCTAACAACATCATTTATTTCTACCTTTCATTTACATTGTTATCTGTTTTTTTCAACATCAAGGTTTTACAAGACAAAATTTTACCTCTCACCTCTTGGGTCCTACAAAAAGCTGAAATGGATCCTAAATGTCTTCTGGTTAGGGGCTTGATCAAAAGCCTTTTGAATGTCTAAATATTTAATGCCCACTACATTTCTACACTACACTATTTTGTTAACTCTTTCAAAAATTCCAAATAGATTAGAGGAACATGATTTATCCAGTCTGAAGCTACACACACTACCCACCTGGGTGTTTTATAACCCTCAGTAATGATTTTATCAGCTATTTTTCTCATCCTGAAGGTAACACTTATTGGTAAGTAATTCCCCAGGTAACTTTGAGCTCATTATTTAAAGATGGGCATATCTGCCTGTTTGTCCAGACAAACAGGCACCTAATGGAAATTCAGACCAAATAACATAAAACCTATTTTCTCTCTGACATATCCAACCACCATCCTAAAACACCTTGGGGCATGTCAGAGCAAAAAGAAAGCCTTAGTTCGACTCTTAAATGAACACCATGTACTTTACCTGCCCTAAAAAGAACATTAAGCTACATTTAGTTTAGATATAAGGAAAAATTCCTTGACAGGGCTCTTTAACCCTGAAACAGGTATGGTGGGAGGCTGTGAGTTCCCCTTCCCTCAGAAATCTCTTAAAGTAGAATAAGTCTTCATTCTTCAGACAGGACTCCCTAGCAGTCCTTCTGAACAGGGAACGATGCAAAAATCCCTGGAAGCCACCTTTCAGTGCTATTTTATGATTTCATTTTTGTACTCACTGTATCTTAGGGGAGAAAAAAAAAAAGGAGAACAAACTTGCAGAATATCTCATGGAGCGCACTGAATGATAGCAGCTGTCAGGAGTACGAGCAAGTTTAAAAAGGTATTTAAATTAAAACTGAAGTACCCTCAAGGTGACCCAACTAAATTTGCTGAAAGGATAAGAGGAATTGACAAAACTAATCAACAAAGGTAATCACCTGAATGTACACTAAGTGCTCCAGGTGCAGCGTTGCAAAAGGACCCTCCACCAGACAAGGGGGGCTCAACTGGATGCAATCAGAGAAGAAGAGAGACACCTGAAGGGGGAGTGGACACAGAGGAGGAAGGAGATGGGACAAGTGGAAGAAGATTGCTCTTTTCTTTCTTCTTTTTATTTCTTGAGATTCGAGTTTATAATAGGAGCTATAATATGTTTATAATAACTGACAGCCTGTGCTCAAGGAATGGTTGTAATGGGTACTGCACTCAGCCGGGCTGGGGGACAGACTTGAGAACTCACAGCAGGAAGGAGCTGAAGGATGATCTTTCTCGAATTCAAATCTGATCAGGTCATTTCATTGATGAATTTTATCTTTTATCATTATTTTTCATGGTGCGGGGGATTGACACCAGGAGCATTCTACCTCTGAGCCATAATCCCAGCACTATTTTATTTTTTATTTTGAAACAGGGTCTCGTTAAGTTGCCGAAGTCATCTCTAAATTGTTGAGGCTGGCTTTGAACCTGTGATTCTCCTATCTCAGCCTCTCAAGTACTGGGATTATAGGTCTGAGCTACCACGCTAAGCTTATGAAAATAATTTAATGGCTTCCTATTGAGCTTTGAAAGAAGAATAAAAGATTAATAGAGTGATCATGTATTTTGTTCATATCCAGGCAGGCCTACCCATAAAATTTGTGGGGCCCCTTGTTGAAAAAGCAGGCAAAAAGTAACTTTAAGCTAGAGAGAAATGGGGAAACAAAAAGGATTTCAAATAAATGAGGGGAGATACTGGGGACTAGTACGAGAGGATTAGGGGACGGAGGGAGAGGGGAAAGGAGAGACTTGACAAAGGAAACAGTTCAAAGAATGCTCTGTTCATGTATGAAGTTATCAATATCAATCTCAGTGTTATGTATGGGGAAGATGGAGGAGCAGGGTGGGATCCAGAGAGAAGCACAGCAAGTGCTGTGTGCATGCGTTTCTATCACTCTGAACCTCATTATGATGTATAATTACAATGCGCCAATAAAAAAAGGAAAGTAGTACAGGATAAAACTTTGTCTCTCTTCCACATGCTCTCTCTTTACCTGCTGGGGTGGGTTTTTAATTTTCTATGTAATGTTACTTTCCCTTGGGTATGGAGAGCCCCTTCTGGCTTCTGACCTTCTCATTAGAGTGACACACAACCCAGAGTCAGCAGGTGACCCTCAAGGGATTACAACCTCTGTGATGGTACCTGGATGGGGTTGAGCAGGAGGCTCGTGAGTTACCCTGTGCCGTGTTTCACCTCAAGACACCATTTGGCACTCCACAGACCCCAGTCTTCCCTGTGACAGAGACAGAAAGTGGCAGCAGTTGATGGGCAGTGGAAGGGAGGGCAGGAGCAAGAGGAGGCCCAGTGGTATCCACAGCAACAGAGGGTGGAGGAAAAGAGAAAGTATTCAGTAGATGGGACCATGTAGAATCACAGTTTCCCAGAAAATCTCTCCCCTCCTGGACATATTCCACTGTCCATTGTCCCACCAGCTTCACTTCTAAAACGTAATTCAAAGACCACATTATTAAGAATTTCAAGACTATAGCACAAGGGCATTAAACTCAACTGAGCATGAGCACCGTCTGAGATGGGTCCTCATGTGATTGTACCAGTTACCAGTCTATGAAGCTGTCCTTCAATTTTTCATCCAAACCTCAACATACTTGAGAGTGGAGGGGTGCACTAACTAGATAACCAAGAGTGAACAGAGAGTGTCCCATGCAAGCCATAATGGTTTAGCTGCTCCAGAAAATTCCACTTTATGATTATGTAATTATTTATCTATCCATCCTTTAGCTTGATGGCATTTAGATTGGTGACAATTTTTTATTATTATTGACAGTACCCCAGTATACACCTTTGGACAATTCTGAGCATGTATGGGTATTTCTCTAACAGCATGATTTTCAAATTGAGAGATGCAAACAATGTCTTGAAATCAATTTAGTGGCTTTTTGACCAGAGAGGAATGAAGTGGACTGAAGTAGAATGGAGAGGGATGAATGGGAGGTGATGGAATGGAATGGGATTCTATTAAGCAGGGCATGGAAAGTTAAGTATTTATTGTATTTTCAGTATTTTCAGCTGTGGGTTATGAGGATACATGTGTGTGTCATGGTTTGTGATGTGAATGGTTTTTGTTTTATTTTACTGTGGATTGCTGCAAAAAAAAAAAAAGCTGAAAGCTACTTTACTGGAGCTTATAAGTCAAAGTGGAATGGCTAGACTGTAGGATATTTTCATCCTTTATCGATAGAGATAATTTCTCTCAAAGGCAGTTGCTCTAATTTTCCCTATTTGCATTATATGAAATTTCCCAGTTGTATGCCTGCACTCCAGAACTAGAATTATCAGATATTTTTGGCCAATTTAGTGTATAGGAAATTTCAAATCATGTAAATGTGCATTTTTCTGATGAATAAGCAACTTTATAAATGTTTATTGGACACATAAGTTGTCACTTTTTAAAATTGCCCAATAATCTTCCTTACCAATTTTTTTCTTAAATTGTCTATGAATTATTTTCAAATTTGTACATCCAATAAAATATATTTTATATGCTCATATACATGTATTTTTATTTATTTATTTTATTTGGGGGTTACTGGGGATTGAACTCAGGGGCATTCTACCTCCAAGCTCTACCCCCAGCCCTATTTTTATTCTTTATTTTGAAACAGGGTCTCCCTAAGTTGCAGAGTGCCTCACTAGGTAGCTGAGGCTGGTCACGAACCCAGATCCTCCAGTCTCAGCCACCCAAATGCTGGGATTACAAGCGTGCGCCACCACGCCTGGCTTATATGTATTTTTAAAGAAACATTTATGAATTTTTGTCTGTATTTGCAAATGATCCTTTAAAAAACAAATATATTACCTAAATTGAGGTACTGGAATATATAGCTAGCTCTATAACAAGTTAATTGTTTTGTTCACATACCTATTCTTCATATCACTTACCTAATTTATGTCTCAGTTATGAAAGAACTGTGTTCAAAATTCACTACTATGATTGTGGATTTTTAAGTTTTTCCCTATAATTTTGTCAAATGTCATTACATTAAATTTATGTGTTAAGGAACACGTGGTATTAGACTATTAGTAAAGAGGAGAATTACTTAATAATAATGGAGAAATAGCAGAAAGGGACAAAAATTCTTATAATGTATATACTAGTTTCATTATAGGTTTTTGTCAATACAATCATACAATCTATATTTTTAGTATTGATAGATATAATAGCTTCCATTATTGTGACTCTTGACATATTTTGAATTATTGCCGCCATCTTAATTTTGTATTTTCTATTTTCCATTCTTTTTTCCTCCTCTGTTTTTACCTTCTACTAGACAAACCAAATTTCCTTAATCACCCACACCCTATATATTTTTTTCTATCTGGTTGTGAAGTTTTGAAAAGTTACTAATTAACAACTATTTTTAAGTTTTATTTAGATGTATGAAAACCAAGTGAATCAGTATCTCATTATTTCAATCAACAAAGCAACTCTGCTTCTTAGATAAGTTATTGCTACTTTCTCTTAAACCTTACCCAAACTGTTAATTATGAATAATTTATACAGTATTATTTAACTTTATAATGCATATGACATATTTTTGTTTGTTTGCCATTATTATTATTATTTTGTATTTAGTACTGGGGATTGAACCCAGAGGCATTCTACGTCTGAGCCTTGTCCCCAGTCCTTTTTAATTTTTCTTTTTGAAATAGGGTCTTGCTAGGTTTCTGAGTCTCCTAAGTTGCTGAGGCTAGTGTGGAACCTGCACTCCTTCTATCTCAGTCTCCCAAGTATTAGGACGATTGGCATGTGCCACCATCCATGCACAGTTGCCATTATTTATATACCACTAATTTCTTTTCAAGTTGTTCTTACTAAGGCTCTGTGAAGGGTAGAAAATATTTAGCCTTTGTTTTCTTGAAAGTATCTTCATTATATTCTCAAATTTGAGTGATTTATTTGTAGTATTCTAGGGTGACAATTTACTGTAGCTGTCTTTTGACATTTATTATTGTGGATGAGGAGTCTGTCAATTTGGCACTCTTTTGTAGATAAGCTATTTTTTTCTCTCTAGTAACTTTTAGTATAGTCTGTATGTTCATGAGCTTCTGGTGTTTTAGCATGATATATCTAAGTTTGCATTTCTTGTTACTTTTCCATATGACTCAGTGTTCTTCAAAGTGAAGACATATTCTCAATGCTGAAACACTCTTAGCCATTCTTTGTGTTCTAGTCTATTTTCTGTTGCTATAACAGAATACCTCAGACTGAGTAATTTATAAAGAACAGAAATTAATTTCTTATATGATCTGGATGCTGTAAAGTTTATTGATTATATATTCAACGATGTCTATGTATTCTGTTCTTCCCTTTAACTTCCATGAAATATATATATATATATATATATATATATATATATATATATATATATATATAACTTAGTTTTTTTAGTTTTAGAAGGTCTGGGTAATTATTTTACAAAATACTTATAGTTTTTCATGTAGAATATTTTATCTTGATGATTTTATTTTCTGTAAAAAGATTGCTAGTCCATGTTAAGCATGCCTGTTCTATAGTTCTTCAAATTATTCTTGGGAAGGGTTATTTCAGTTCCTTTGATTTTAATTATTTTTGCTATTTATTCTGGGAAGTGACTAATCAGGTTTTGTGGGTCATCATGTTTGTATACTTTTTTAATGACTCCAGCTTTCCTTTGTCTCTTTCTGCCTTCTGGAAATTTCTTTCTTCTTTTTGAGCTTGTATCATCTTTCCTAGTGTCAAGCATTTATGTCTTGTGTGGGCAAGGGGTCTGGTCCTGTCGATCTGTTCGACCATATTGCTGGATCACTTCACCTCTACTCTGACACTGTCCCCTACCTTTGAACACACTACCCTACAGCCAGGTCAACCTTCAATTTCGTTAATCCATCCTACACGCCCCTGGCTCCTGATCCAGACCATTGCCCTTGCAAGGAATACTTCATTAACTTTTACACTTTCTATTAAGCTGAGTTCAAATGTCACCTCTTTAGGGAAATCACTGATCCAAACCGGGTCCCCTTGATCCCACAGTCCTATTCACTGTGCACATCTCCCGCCACAGAGCTTGTCACCATTTACAGTGATATATTTCAGAGGTTGATTAATATCTGTCATTCCCACTCAAATGTCTGGAACTATATATTATGGTGTAGAGTGCTGAGTGAGATCTCTCCCTTGGTGAGGGACTAGGGGAGGGAGTGGAGTGACGGGGTCTCCTGGCTGAGAACAGAAGCACCCAACATCTTTAGCTGGAGGCTCTGCCAGAAAATATTGAGCCTGACAAGTCCGGGTATACCAGAGAACACATTCATTGTAATTTGAAAAGCCTACTGCAGTTGTTTTATAATCTGTATGGTTGCACTATATAGTGATGAAAAGCACTTTTCATCACTAAATAACTTTTCAAGGCTTAGCTTTGTCTATGTATTCTATATGAATTATCTCATTTAATCTACATGTATTATTTCACTGAATCATCATAAGCAGTCTTAAAAGGTCTGGAGTACTTAAATATGTCGCTTATTACTAAGAACTTTGACTAATGCAACCTATAAAATATGAACTTCTAGATGATGAAGAACTGTATTGCAAGTGTATAGATCTTATTAGTATTCATACTACCAGTTGGATGATTTTATTGAAAGGAAGAGGAATATGTAACATCCATTGTCAAAATCAAGAAAGCTAAAAGACACCCTTTTGCATATTTTCTTTTCTGGTACAAGGGAACCAATCCAGGGACAGTCTACTTTCAAGCTACACCCCCAGCTGTTTTTACTTTTTTGTTTTGAAACAGGGTTGAAGTTGCTAAGAGTCTCTCCAGATTGCTGAGGCTGGTCTCAAATCTCTGATCCTCCTGTCTGAACTTTCCAAATACTGGGATTACGAGCATGAGCCACCATTCTTGGCAGTCTATTTTATTTATAAAGAAAGTCTATATTTATTTGAGTGTTTGTTGAAAATGCATTAACTTTTGATGGAGGTTGGATTGAGATGGTTTATATGATGGTACATTGTGGTCCAAATAGTTTTGATTGCACAAACTAGTAAAATTAGAGAAGCAACATGCTAAAAACGTGTATCTATTGTTAGCCTTCTTTCACAAGAGAAAAGGTATTTTAACATCAAAAAGAGGCAAAACATAATCTCAGAATGAAATAGAGCCATCAAATTTGAATAAAATTATCTTCCAAAATTTTTACTTCATTTTCTTATTTCATCACAGCCCAGTGAACACTTCATTAAGAACTAATATTTAGGAACCACTAGTATAGAAAAGAAAGTAAACCCCATGTGGCTCAGACAAAGGATCTAAAGGTTAAATGTTAAGAGTCATTCCTATTGAAGATCAATCAGGAAAGATGAATCAGTTCTGGTTTTATAATGGGATTTTATTTGCACAGAGCTTTTTGGGAATGCACTATGCCAAGAGAGGTGCAACAATAACTTTTTCATGTGTATCCCTATTGGCAATGGAGGAGCAGAGATACGTAGACACCAATTACCTTAGTCTATAATAGCAAATGATGTGCCCTTCTTAATTCCTTCTCAGAGAATCTGGCTCCACGTGACATGTTATTCCCACCTCCTAGCACATCTCTGAATTCTAGCTGTACAATGTTGAGTGCCACCCAGTGCTTTTTAATGCTTTCTTCACAGCCAGCTATTTTCAGCTTCATTCTTCACGTTTGTTTTAGCTCTCAGACATGTCAACATGTTCCCTTCAGCACTACATATCATAATAGATCTCTCTGAAAGTGACACACAGAAAAAATGCTCATAAAAATTCCCATGCAAAATTATAATGCCACACTTTAAGATAAATGCTGCCTTGACTGGTTAACATATTTTCAAAAATATTCTGAAATAATTATCTTCCTGCCCCAATTTCCTCATTTGGCTTCCAAGCGCTTTGTTCTCTGACCTTGTTGTGAGTCAAATGACTGCTTCACATATGCTTCATTCTTTTTGGAGAAGAGAGAGCCTCGTTTCTTTCTGAGCATCCCAGTGATACATGGCTTGCTGTTAGTAAGGGCAGCATATTCTCCCAGGGCTCAAACTTTCCCCAGTACCTCAGAAAGTGACATTCATTTTTACAGGTCATGAGAGTAGCTTTTACCTCATAACATTGTATGGGTTCAGTGCATCTGAATAACACAAGTCTAAGAGGAAGAAAATGGAATGCAAAATGTTATCCGCGCCATTCATTCTCGACACAGTGAACACTGTACAGGAACAGGGTTGATGGGAAGGCCATAAAGAGGGCATTCCACAGGGACAGATGGGCCAGAGTGGAAAACTACTGGATGTGAGAGACAAAGCACCACTGCTTTGTGCAGTGTTTGAGGAAGAAAACTAATTCAAGTAGTATTTTCATCCTGAAATTTTCGTTCTTTCTTTCTTTCATCTTGTTCTCACTTTGTTTTCTATGAATACTGTTTGATCATCCCTTTCACAATAATCAAAACTAAGAAAGAATGCAATACTCTTTCATTTAAAGAAAATAACTCTGTTTCTAAATGTCTATATTTACATACTTTGTAAATGCATAGTTATATTTACAAGGGAAAAGATTAGTGTTGTGAATGAATTAGCCCCATAGTAATCTCCTGGGATGATAACCAAAGGATCACAAATTTTAGGACCATAACATATGTCTATCTATGTGTGCATACACACATATGCACACACATACATGTACATAGGTTAACATTAAATGTGTGTATGCATATATATTATCTGTAGACATGAATTTTTTATTATTCTTGTTAGCTGGGAGATTTTCCATAAAGTATGTAGAATCTCTGCCTTTAGGCCCAACTAAAATTTGCCAAGGGCCATTTAATTACTTGTTCATTCCCTAAGAGTGTGTGACTCTATTTGGATTATTTCTGGCAATAATATTTATGGAACTTGTTTTCTATACACCTATGGAAAGACATTTTAAAATGAAAATTTATTTGTTGTTGTCTAATAGTAATAAATAAAACTTGGCCTCATATGTATATTTTATATATAAAGATTTGCTAATATTTATATCTAAAATTGAGATTTTTTGGGGGGGGAGTGGTTACTCATGAAAATGTTGGAACTCTCTAGTCCATAATCCTGACATTGTTTGTATATTCCAAATAAAAATTAAAACCTATTTCATATTAGGCTCATCAATCTGAAGTTGAATTAAGCATGAAGGTTAGCTAGTATTATATTGGTAATTGATTTTCCCTGATGGCTCACTGGAGAAATTATTTAGAAGATATTATTTCAGATTATCTCTTACAACTGAACATCAGAGACTTGGTTATGTTTGGTAAGGGGCAGAAGGCACCTACCTTTTTACTGTTTAATTAAGGTTATTCGTGCACTGATTTATGCTTTTAGAAAATAGTTTATAGGATCTTTTTCTAAAAAAAAAAAAATTCTTGTCTGGTAGGGAAGATGACAAAGTCAATAGACATTTGTAACTCAGATAGTCAAGGTAAACTTCCAGTCTATGGTTCACTTAATTTTTTGTTGAATGTAGGAGAAGATATATGGGATTCTATCTCAGTCTATGAAGAGAGTAGGAGCAAACCAGGAGAACTGCCTACGTTGTTGAGAGTTATGTTCTGTTAGGGCAGCTACCTTGCACAGTAGGTATTAATATTCCTATTTTCTTCCCATTGCCAAATCTCCTATTAAAGCTGGAAAAGATACAAAGCTACCATGAGGTAGAAGTAGAATTTGAGCTCAAGTCTGAATCCCTCCCACAGCCATACTATTACCTCTTCTCTTTATTGAGTCTCACTATGCCAAACTCACTATTTAAAAAGACAATACTTAGTAAAGTGATCAGTGCACTGAACTCTATAGCTATATGCAGTTCTTGAATATTCTGTGCTGCACTATTACTGCACTCAACAGCTCTTCCACATACATATGTATGCTAGACAAGTTGTAAAAGAAATAATAAAGAAATAAATTTACAAGGTGCATGCTGTACTTTGATGATGCCAATTTGTTTTCTTTCCCAAATGCTGCTAATGTCACTGTCATCTCTACTGCCAGAGGCATTTCTGTATAACCTGTCTGCTGCTCTGCTCATTTAGAAAAGGAAACCTATCAGTACAACAGGACAGGAATTCCCCCCCCCCTCCCTTCACACTATGAGCTTCATTTCAAAATGCTGTTTGTTTTGTCCTAATTGTAATTGAATGAATCTTTGTCATCCATCAGTGTCTGCATTTCACAATCTGAGGTTGATATCTCATTTTCATCTTGGGCATAGTAATGGCTCCACATGACACACATAATAACTCCGCTTAAAGCTAAGTTGTTTCACTCGAGGAGGGGGCTAGCACCCGAAGAACTCACCTGTCTGTGTCTGGCCTTAGTCTCATATGTGTTCCCAACAACACAGAGCTTCTGCCTTCTGGCTCCCACAAAAAGCCAGTGAAGGAAGTAAAAAACCAGGGAAACACGTGGTATTCAGGACACATATCAGCAAAGGTTGGCTGAAAAGATCAAGCTCTGAAGTACAGATGGCAGCAAGAAAAAGAGGTGCTGCCTCCCCAGGGCATATTAGCCCTTCATTTAGAAGCTCAGGGTACCGAAACCAAAATTGCAAATATATTCAAGATTAGTTCCATGTCTAAAAATGGGGGAAATTTAAGAGAAGGAAGCAAAAACATTGATAAATGGCCCCACATATACCAGGCTCTGTTCTGGGCAATTTATTAATTATTATTATTATTATTATTATTATTATTATTATTTATTATTATTATTTTTTGCAGTACTGGGGATTGAACCCAGGGACATTTTACCTCCAAGCTATACTCCCAGCCCTATTTTTTATTCTTTATTTTGAAACAGGGTCTCACTAAGTTGGGGAGTGCCTCACTAGGTAGCTGAGGCTGGCCATGAACCTGGATCCTCCAGTCTCAGCCTCCCAAATGCTGGGATTACAAGTGTGCGCCACCACACTCGGCTTTGTTCTGGGCAATTTATATCAAACACTGTTGTATTGAGCTTCTCAAGTCTATTTGGAAAGTACTACTTAGCTCATTTTTATCATTCAGAAGTTCAAAAATTGTCCAAGGTCACAAGCCATGGCTGATCAATGATTACCACTTGAGAAGTCTCATTCAACCTTCTGCTTGCCTTACATAGGAAACAAGTGATTTTCGGTGAAAGGCAAAACTTATCTTCAAGAAATCCCTTCGTCACCTCCATTCCCATCGTGCCTACTCCCCTAAAGTAAACTTTCCCCACCACTTGGTCATTTCACCCTCCAATTTGAGAAGTTCAATTGAAATTCACTGAAGTTGGGAATGATGTCAGAATCTAATGTTTTCCATGTGCTCAAAAAAGATCTTCAACTGCTATTCTCAGATTGCTAACAAGTACAACAGTAAGGGTACTTCTGTAAACTCAGCCCTGACTTTTGGTTGTCATTTCTGCCCTGAGGCTCTTGTCTTTCCTCAGTGGACTGGGCCAGACGATGGCAAAGCAGTCAAGAGTCTTTCTCTTTCCTTCTTGAGGCCAAGTTCAGGTCCAGCTCTGTTTAAACCTCTTCACACCCAGGGGTTTCTCTTTGCATTGTTCAGGGCAAAAGTCACCATACAAGCAAGATCATGCCCCAACCCAAAGGTCTAACACTCTAAACAAAAACAAGTAGAGGAAAATCCAGAAAGTAATACACATTTCTGAAGCTGAAAAAAAAAAAAAAAAAAGGAAAACACTTTGTGTTTCAAAAACGGTATATGGGAAAAGTGACATACAAAATGGGATGTGTAGATTTTACTGTGTTTGCTGTTAGCATTGGAAGAAATCCTTGTTTCAAGGAATCCCAATCTCCCTTCTCTTTTTCCTGTCTTAGTGTTTCTAAGAATTGCAAAATGCACTTTCTAAAGCGCTAGTTTCAGTGCAGGCTGTCTGGACTGTCCCTTCCAGCCTGCAGGCCTGCCAAAATGGTCCACTTATCTATTTTCACAGCTGTAATCTTAGCCTCTTTTGTTTTCTGTCTGAAGTTTGTGATCTCGTTTTCAATAACTATTTATTCTAAAAAATGTCTATCTCCTTCCTTTTGAATTTTAGCCCGTTATTTCTTCCCTTTAAATCCTGTCTTACTACCTCCCCACCCATAGAGCAATCTTTTACTACCTGCTACCTTATGAGATTGACCCTGCAGAGCTGTAAGTCTGGGGGGAAGGACCCCCAAATGCTAAAAACACTAGGACTATGACCAGGAAATCTTAATAATGCTGAGAGGTGCTGGGATAAATGTAATGATCACCACTATCCTGTTCTGGATAAGTATATAATGAATCTTCATCTGCATTTATATTCTTACCAGGGAGCTAAGGGGGACCTGTTATCACTGATCATTGTAGTAATAGAGATTTTTGATATGCAGGTCAAATATCAGTACTTGGTTCCCTAACGTACATTTTCTCAACAGTCTATGTTCGTTTAATCCATAAGAATTTTTTTTTCCTATACCATATTTCTTTTCTATATAGTATATGGTTAAAAAATAGGAACAACGAAGCTCATGAAGCTTGGTTATGGTTCCATTCTTACAATGCCCAAAGAGCTCAAAAAAAAGTATCTCGGGAAAATTACCAAGCATCTAGAATTTTGCCATAATATAAGCACTTAGAGATTAAATACATATACCAGAGTTATGTGAGACAGAATTGAAAGGATGTCACTACAGTATTCTATCCTGATGTCATATTAGCACACTTTAAGATGTGATGGTTGTACAAAGGATTGAGAGGTCAGGGACAGCTTCAAGTACTATATCTTATGTGACAGAACATGATACATGTGAATTGCTGATAAAGTACAGAAATATACCATATTGGAGTATTAGCAGGGAAAATTCAGGAAAAAAATCAACATACAAGGCAACTGCCTTCTGCCCTGAGGAATAGACAGGTATTTAGAAGCCTGTAGTTGCAATGTACAATAGTAGTTTAAGTACACAAATAGCACTGCTTGCATAAACTGTGGCTTCCTAGAAGTAAGAAGAGAAAGTATCTGCCTGCTCAGGTTGGTGAGGTTTTTCTGCTTGTCTATAAATGTGTACTGGCCTGAACAAGTTTTGTGAAAAACATTGCACATCAGGGTTTTAGAACACAGTGTTAGAGTGATGTTCCAGTGTTGATTATATTATTAGGTTGAGTGTGGAGGTAAGCCTGGTCAGGTGGGAATGATTGATGTGAATGTAGTAGAAATTTGGATTCTGGTTAAAGTATAGAGCTGAGCTCAGTGTCAGGCTGTGGGAAAGTAACAACAACAACAAAAAAGTGGAAAAGACAAGAGAACAGCCTCCTATGTGCAATGTACTCTAAAGCGTTTTTTTTTTGTTTTGTTTTGTGCTATGATCTGAGTATACTTTGACAGAGGGCATCCCAGTCCAGAGATTTTGAAATTAAAATAGTGTCATATGGAAAGAAGCCCAAAAGAGGACAAGTCTCAGTATTTTACCTGTGGCTTCAACCTGCAATCCTCGTGCCTGGAATTACTAAACAGTAATACCCTTCTTTCCCACAAGTCTAAATTTGGACTGGTGATCCTTCTCATTCATCCATTAACAATTCATTGATATTGATATGAGAGATAAAATCTCATTGCTCTCTCTGACTTAGGTAACAATTTCTAGAAATTGGAATGCGAGACAAAACCCTTTTGCAGTTTCTGACTTAAGGGGCTGCTTGCGCAGAAGGAAACTATTTATTTTCATTTCCTACCCCATTTCCGTTTGCAGTCATTTTTGTGACAAGAGATTATTCTCCAAATGCTATTTTCTACAGGTGCCAAAGTTTTCACCTCTGAAACTAACCGATATTATAATACGGGGGTTTGTGAGTACCCACTCATTTTAAGCAGTATTATACGAGGAGTTTAGAGAACTTATTTCTCTAAGTGGATAGTGAAGCTTCATGAAGAAATTCCTATTTATTTTACATTCTCCTCTGTGGCTGGCCCCATTTGGAGTACACAGCAGGTACATAATAAATACTTGTTGACTTAGTTGAATTTCAAGCCTTTCATATAAGCCATTATGATTTAGCTACAGAATGTTATAGCCTTTAGAAGGGCTAATTAGAGCCAATAATTCTACTGACCTGTGCTGGTTCTGAAGTACTTAGTGGTAATAATACTGTTTTTGCAAGATGGATATTTTACTGTTGAGCCTGTCTGGTTTGAGAGGCTCACTGTTTTATGGTCTGTATGTGGTGATCATTTGGATGTAATGATCAAATGGGGGTTGCCCAAATTGATCGTTATAACAGGATTCCACTGTAATTACATTTCCATAAATGATACTCAAATTCACTAGGGAAATCAACAGCCCCTTGGTGTGCCTACTTCCAGCACTGATTACAAGTTCAGGTTCTACAGCACTTTCTAAACAAAAGGTAATTAAAATTTTATAACCCATAGTTAAGCCAAAATGAAAAGGCAGCTTTTTGTTCTAGATTCAAAAATACTGTTCTTTGTAGACAACATGAGAAGACAATTCAATTTAGAAGAATAGGCAGATGTTTGCAACCTATACAAATTAATGCATACATATGACTGAGACCCAAGAAGTAAGTAAATTGGAGTCAGAATTATGGGTTCAAACCCCAGCTCCATTATTTCTATATCTGTCTTCTGGGGTAAGTCATTTAATCTGCTGAGCCTCAGTTTTCTCATCTTTAAAATAGGCATAATGTAGTTTCTGCCTCTCTAAGCATTTGACATAACTAAATCGCCTACTATTTGTAAAGTACTAACCACAGGGCCAGTTGGGCAAGTTAATAAGTGCTCAATATACCTGAATTTTTATTACTGTCATGTCATTTTCTTAATTTCCTTTATACAAATCTAGCCACCATTTTCACTTCATGACATCGTAAAACAAAAACAAACAAAAAACCCCACTATTTTTTCCTTCTGCCTTAGAGTGAGTTGAGTGTTTCCAATTCCATATATACCAATATCTGATATTCTTAGTATATTAATTCTTCTATTTTGGTATTCTCTGGCTTAACTCCCATGTTTCAAGCAAATTTGATCATGCATATTTTCAGTTAGTGATTTGTCTACCTTATTATGTTAATTAGAATATTCTATCAACTTCAGATTCTTGATATCCTAAAGCACAAGGAAAAAAAGTCAGGGGATGATTCTAATGCATATTCCCACAATGCATTCACACACACACACACACACACACACACACACACACACACACACACAAATGTGAGTGAAGGAAATTCTATCTCAGTCTAAATACTATTATGCGATCAAAATAACATTTACAATAATCTATTTTAAATTTTGAGCCCTTTCAAATGCAAGGATTCATTGTAAAGCATTGCAGTTTAGTCTAGAAATTGATCTATTCAGCAGAAACAAACATCTGCATCTACATAGAAACAAACCAAGGGTAAATGTGGTATGTGTCATCTTTTACCACCCATATGGCCTGTACCCCAGAGGACATCATCAAGGTTTATTGGTAAGCCATGTTATAGAACTCAAGTATCAGTGATGCATTTATATAAATACAAAAAGACGGGCTTTCTTGTATCCCCTTATTCCATTTTTTGTTTGGGAAAAGTATACTCACTGTGTTGACTTTTGTATCCTGTAACTTTACTGAATTTGTTTATTAGTTTTAACAAGTTTTTTTTTTTTTGGTGGAGTCTTTAGGGAGATTATATATAAATATATATAAATATAATATATATACATAATGAATATGTATATGTATATATATTCAGGATGTTTGCAAACAGGAATAATTGAAAAGAACTTGTTCCAGAAGTAATCAAGAGCCAAAAAAAAAGTAAAGGTCTCCATCCACAGAGAATTTTGAGTCTTTATGCTTCTCTTGAATTATTATTATTTCTGGATTCATTAAATAAGGTACAAATTTCATTAAAACAATGGCCTCTCAAAGTGTGGAAAAGTCATATCTAGTTACATTATCTGAACACATCTTAAATTTGTCTTGTTAAATGAGAATAACTACATACCGAGACATTTTCTATGGAAGGAAAATGTATTCTAATATAATATTGTTGTAGTTCTCATTCCTTTTCCTTATACATTCTGTTCTTTGAGGTTCATTCCTAATTCCTGGGATTCTTATTTTTTATTTCCTTGTAATCTGTATTTTTGTTGCTCCTCATACTAATTGTTTCAGTCTACATTTTATTTGCTTTTATAAAACTATAATTATTTCAGAACATTAGCATAGCTTTGTTCCTGACTGGTGCATTATTTAATAAATAACTAGAACCCATAAATTATCTGTTCTAGAATATAGGTTAACCATGCTACATGTTCTTGCTTTCTATGTCCCATGTACTGTGCTAAAAAACTAGAATCCCAGGAGTTAGAGTAGGAAGTAATCTTATGAAAAGGAGCAGGGAAGAGTACTGTCAGTTTAACTATACAATTTTCTTTATCACATTTGTTGCACATTAATTGTCTTATGTTCTAGCATATGATACCTTCTGCCACAGAACAAACATCAATCAAGATAAGCATCAGGCTTGTTCTTTGAAGTCCAGTGCAAATCACAGTGGATTAGATCTTTATCAACTCTGACATATTTTTACCAACATTATCTACTTAAGTTGAGCCTCTGGACAATCTACCAATGCAATACACTGAAGAGTTTTATCACAACATACTTATATCATATAACATTCAAATTTGTTGTATTTTAAGGTATACTGAAACAAATTTAAAAATTTAAAACTTGAGTGTAATTAATTTATATGAAATGAACTTTTATTTACTTTCAAAAATATCTAGAAGTCATTAAATATTAGAAGTCATTAATGAACATCATGTTATTCTTTTCCAATCATCATTACTCTCATCTCGAACCTAAATATTTTTTCCATATCTGAGTCAAATTTTATGTTATTTTCTTGATTTTTTTTTTGCTTGGTCTTATTGTGATTTAGGAGCCTCTCTTATGGCTTCAATCTGGGCTTTCACAATATTCTCTCTCTCTCTCATCATCATATTCATTTTATGAGAAAAGTTTTTATATGAAAAGAAAAAGACCATTGTGCAGAAACCAGGGCATTCTTTAGGGTCAAATGTAAGTACTTTCACTTTTTAAGATGAATATTAAACTATATTTCTTGTGGATATATATCAGGCACTAGGTCAGTTGCTTTATATTAACAAATTATTTAGTCCTAACAAAAGGTTATTGTAAATGTAATTGTCCCATGTGGCATGGTTAGAAATTGGCAGGTAAGTTTTTGAATCTACAACCTGACTCCAGAGCCACCATGTTATATTCTATCCTGCCAGAGAGTGTTTGTATGCCAGTTAAATGAACATTTAAGGAAAATTCAACATATTAAAGATAATTACATATATGGAAGGTACTAGGATCTAGACCATTGCAATAGGGACAAAGTGGAGAAAATGGGTGTGGCAAAATGATCTGCACACAGATTTTACACTAGGAAGGTAAGGAAACACTCTCTAATAGTTTTTGTGCTCAGGAAAGTATGGAGAATTGTCCTGAATGATAAAAAATGCAAAAGGGCGCAACAGGCTGAAAGATAGACCACACAGCAAGTGTATTAGTCAGCTTAGGATGCCATAGTAAAATACAGGTTTGCTAAAACAACAGAGATTAACTTTCTCACTGCTTCTGGAGTCTGAAAGTGTGATATCAGAATGCCAGTATGGTCTGGTTCAAGTGAAGACTCCCTTCTTGGCTTACAGGTACCTTTTCCCTGTGTCTTCCCATGAGTGCTGATGGGAACACACTCTAGCATCTCTTCCTTTTCTTAAACAAGCACTGATCCCATTATCAGGGCTCTACCTTCATGACCTCATCTAACATCTATACCTATTATCTCTCATCATGTTGGAGTTAGAGTTCCCATACATGAATTTTGAAGGACAGAAGTCCATATCAGTAGAAAATAGCTGTTTGGGATAATGGAAGATAAAATTAAAGAAATAAGCACAATGCAGAACAAATTTACAAAGAATGAAAACTAAAGGCAAAATAATATGAGATATGGAAGAGGGAACTGGAACATCTAATGTGCAAGTAATGTAATTATTAGGGGACAAAATGGGTCAGATGAGAAATGATGAACAAAGAAATAATAAGATACCAGCTTACTAACCAGAACAAAAATAAAATTTCCAAAAGAACCATTGAATTCCAGGCATAATTACCCAGACACACATCCTCATTGTGGTAAAGATTTGTAAACTTAAAATTTGCCAAAGAAACAAAAAAGCAAACTGTCTCCTAATTTCTGGAAATCTAATGGAAGCCAGACATACTGGAATTACATTTTCAAAATATAAAAAGAAAATAACAATTTACATGTAATTGTGAACCCATCAAAACTATCTTTAAATAATGAAGGCAATTAAGAATATATTTATTTATTTAATTTTAATTATTTGTTTATTTATGTACCTATGTATTTATTGGTTGATTTTTGGTACTGGGGATTGAACTCAGAGAATTTAACCTCTGAAGTACACCCCAAATTTTTTATATGGAAACAAGGTCTCACTAAGTTGCTGAGGCTGGCCTTGAATCTGCAATCCTCCTGGTTCAGCCTCCCAAGTGTTGGGATTACAGGTGTGCACCACCATGCCCAGTTTAAGAATATATTTAGAGAAACAAAAAGGACTGTTTGCAACCACTGGAAGTTTATAAGAATAAATTTCTAAAGAAAAGAAAAGAATGAAACTAGAAGCCAGAAGGAGTCATGCCAGAATTTCTGGCTAGTGAGCCATGAGAAGCAGGGGCATGTGGGATTGGTGACATATGGAATTCCAGGGTAGCATCACAGAATGATAAGGTCCTCATTAGCTTAAGTCCCTCAGTTTAACAGCCCCATTCATCCTCATTTGACATGTGGTATGTGTGTGTGTGTGTGTGTGTGTGTGTGTGTGTGTGTTGAGATTTCAGGTTAACTGATAACTCCAGCATAACATACCTACTCTGACTGATACAAAAAGTCCAAGACTAAGAAGCTGATGAGGAAAGATATTATTAAGCATGTTGAGAACCCCAAGCAAACGCCATCTGTGATTATTTTAAGAAACACTAAAAAATATTTAATTTATACAGTTCAACAAATCAGAACTGGAGTAGTGTTATAGCTTATAAACAAAATTCATTGGTTCTCTTTCTTGACACCTAGCTAGACTGAATTACTCAGATGATCTTACAGTCATCTGTAGTCTTGTGAATAAGATGGTTGCTGTGACTTGTTTTCCCTTGTAGCTACACAGAATGGAGATAACCTACAAGATGACCTTCAGAATCAGATTAAAAAATGACAGAACTACCAGTTGGAAGCAGCTTGAATCCTGAATTACTGCTTGACGTGGTAACCAATATCTTCTTTAGACTTTCACAAGAGAAGGAAATAAATATTGTTATACTAATTCTTTGAATTTTGTTTTATGGTTTATTGAATAAAGACAACTAAGGAATATCTAAGCTTCTTAAAATGTTAAGGTCATTTATAGAATGGATCATATTCCAGTACATAAAGAAAGTTTCAAATAAATGATGGTGGAATAGAGGAAGACAACAAATTTTGACTCAAACTGTTTCTTGGCAAGAGAAGAAAAGCAGTCAGAATTCAACAGAAGACAGTCAAAACGTGGTGGAATTGGACATAGCACAGAACACAGAGGACTGATAAGAGCTCACATGTCTCATATAGTGATCAGAGAATGGAGGTAGTGCTTTCTTGGCAAACCTGCACCACGGTTGGCAGATTCTGGGATCTGGTGACTTTAAAAGACCAACCCCAGCAAAGAAGAAACAGACTCTTGTTGAGCCAGTGATTGCAGAAAACCATCACCAAAAGCAATCTCATTCTTCTCTCCACACTCAAATACCTCACTGCCACTTCCCAGCCAAACTACCCAGCCAAACTGCCCCATGAACTCCTGTGGTTGCAGCTGAACTCAGACCAAGAAACCACAGAACCTTTCTGCAGGGAACCCAATGGCTACAACCTGGCTCATAAAGACCACTGTGAATCTACAAACCAAACAACCAAACTACCCAGCAAACTCCTGTGACTGCACCTGAACTCACCCCTTCTTGCAGAGACCCAAGTAGCACTTATCAAGACTGTTGGTGTACAAACTGTCCCAGTGGGAGCCTGTGAGGCTAGAGGGACTTGTGTGGCAATGAACAGACCTGCAGGGTCTGTGGGTTGGGAAATCACTCCCACAGAGGTGGGGGTGTGTGCTACAGTTGGACAGGGAAGAAACATGAATTAGCAGAGAGTCCCTAGGTACACTCAGGAAAATGGGCCCTAGAACCTGCAGTTGACTGTGCCCCTGCAGGGTCTCCAGCAATCAAGACCACCAGCATGTCAGTGTTTGTGGGGTGAAATAACTCAGCCAACCATATTGCAGGCTTGGAAGGCTACAAACTCATGCCTGGCGGTGTTTGAGTGCCATAAGCACCAAGTGTAGGCCAACAAGGATTCATGTGATTACAGGTGCCCAGAGCACCATCAGTGTCCCTAACGCTAAATAGCAGCCACTCAAGCCCTGGGCTTCTGTTCCTCAGGTTAGGAACAAAACATCATAGTCTCTGGTTCTGCTGAGTTTAGTCTTGGAGAACAATTGGTATGCAGCCAATTAGAGACTCCTGTGGGCAAACTGACTAATAACTGTATCTTCTTAAAAATATTCTGGGGGACAAACTCAAAAGTCTGGTCATATGAGACATATACATCGAGGCAAATATATACCCCAGGATAGGCCTTATTATAAAGGGACAACAAATAGATGTAGGACTCTGACACAAAAAGGAAGAGGATTCCAAGACAACAGAAATTCTAACCTGGGAATTCCAAAAATATGCGAATGAAGAACAACAAGGAAACAAAAATTCCAGAAGAAGAATTCAGAATTTTGATTTTCAATATGACCAAAGGCCTTGGAAATGAAATCAGAGAAAGTGTATAGGAAATGAAAGAACATATGATTAGACAAATTGAAGGCCTAAGTAAGAACCAAAAAGAGGCTTTAAATGAAATGTAGGAGACAATAAGTGAATTAAAGACCTCAATAGAAACTACTTCAGGCAGACTAAAACACATGGGAAATAGAGTCTCACTCTTAGAAGACAGCTCATTCACAACTGGCCTCAGAGTTAACAATATAGAGAAAACAATATGAAAATATGTTCAGAACATCAGAGAAATATGGAATAATATGAAACAACCTAAATTATGAATAATAGACATTGAAGAAAGTCGAGAAGTACAGACCAAGGACATTAGAAACCTCTACAGAGAAATCATATAGAAAGAGAATTGGATATCCATGTACAGTAGACACTCAGAACCCCAACAAGACAAGATCAAAGAAGACTTCTCTATGCTACATGATGATCACAATGACTAACAATTAGACCAAGGAAAGAATCTTAAATGCATTGAGAACAAAATAATGTGTGATATTCAATGACAAAACAATAATAATAACTCTAGATTTTTCAATACAAGTCATGAAAGTCAGGAAAGATTGATATGATGTACTACAAACACTGATAGAAAACAACTTTCATCCAAGACTGCTATATCCAGCAAAGATTTCATTCAAAATTGATAGAGAAATAAAATCCTTCCAAGACAAGCAGAAACTGAAAGAATTTATGGCTACTAAGGTAGCATTAGAGAAAATACTTAAATAAAACACAAAGAAGAGAAAAGAAATAAATACCAGAACCAGAGGAGGGGGAAACTAACAAATGAGCAAGTATGAGAAGGAGAAATAACACTATATCAAACAGAAAACATGACTCAAAACATCAGGAAACAAAAATCATCTCTCAGTTATAACACTGAATGTCAAAGGTCTAAACTCCCTAATTAAAAGGCATAGACTGGCAAGGTGGATTAAATAATATAATCTAGTTATATGCTGCTTGCAAGAAACTCACTTTAGAGGCAAAATTATCCATAGGCTAAAGGTGAAAGGATGGAAATAAATACACCATGCAAATGTATACTGGAAACAAGCAGGGATTAGCAACACTCATTTCTGACAAAGCAGCCTTTAAGCAAAAATTTATCAGAGGAGACAATGCAAGCCACTTCTTACTAATAAAAGGAATAATTCAACAAAAAGATTTACATTTATTCCCCAAATGTGGACACACCCACTTTCATAAATAAACTCTGTGAAATTAGGTCTTAAATAGACCCAAATATAAATAATAATAGAACATTTCAATACAGTGTTCACATCACTAGATGAATCTTCCAAGAAAAAGATAAGTAATGATTCTTCAAATCTAAAGAACACTATAAACCAAATGAATCTAATTGGCACATACAAAATATCCCAACCAACAACAACTGCATAAACATTCTTTTCAGCTGCTCCTGGACCTGGAACCTTCTCCAAAATAGACTACATTCTGGGTTACAAAACAAGTACCAGCAAATTTAAAAAAATATAATTTATTGCATCTTTTCATACAATAATGAAATGAAAGTAGAAATCAAGAACAAAAACACCAAAAGAAATTACATAAATACAAGGAGACTGAATGATACACTTTTGAATGAGGACTGATCATAGAAGAAATAAGGATAGAAATAAAAAAGTCCTAGAAAATGAAAATAAAGACACAACATACCAAAATCTATGGAACACTTTGAATGTCATTTTAAGAGTAAGAAAAACAGAAAGTCACCAAATAAATGACCTAATTAAAAACCTCATGGACTTGGAAAAAACTAATCCCAAAGCCTGTAGAAGGCAGGAGATAATTAAAATCAGAGAAAAAAAATCAATGAAATAGAGAACAATAGCAACAAAAAATACAAAATACCAGCAAAACAAAAAGCCAATTCTTTGAAAAGATGAACAAGATTGATAGACCCTTAGCCAACCTAACCAAAATAAAGAATCAACCTAAATTATTAAAATCAGAAATGAAAAAGGAGACATCATCACAGACAATGAGGAAATCAAGAGGAAATCAGCAAAACAATTTTGAAAATTTATGCTCCAATAAACTGGAAAACATAGAAAAAATTGACAGATATCTAGATACATAAATCCTACCTAAGTTGAACCAAGCAGTATTGGTTAGTATAGAAAACCTAAACCAGGGCTAGGCGTGGTGGCGTACACCTGTAATCCCAGTATTTAGGAGGCTGAGATGGGAGGATCCAGGTTCGTGGCCTGCCACAGCTACTTAGTGAGGCCCTCCGCAATTTAGTGAGTCCCTGTTTCAAAACAAAAAATAATAAAAAAAATAGGACTGGGGATGTAGCTTGAAGGTAGAATGCTCCTGGGTTCAATTCCCAGTACTGAAAAAAAAAAAAAAAAGAAAGCAAAGAGATAGAAGCAGCAATAAAAAGCCTTCTGTCAAAGAAAAACTCAGGTCCAGATGAATTTCAATCCAAATTCTACAAAACTCTTAGAGAAGAGCTAAACCCAATACTTCACAAGTTATTCCATGAAACTGAAAATGATGCAATTCTTTCCATCTCCTTTAATGGGACCAGTAACACCTTTTTACCAAAACCGAATAAAGATTCCTCAAGAAAAGAAAATTATAGACCAATATCCTTGATGAGTATCATGCAAAAATTATAAACAAAATACTAGCTATACACATTCAAATCCATATCAAGAAAATTGTACACCATGACCAAGTAGGTTTCATTCTAGAGATGCAAAGCTGGTTCATCTTAGGCCAATCAATACATGTCATTTACCACATAAATAGAACTAAGAACAAAAACCACATGATCATCTCAATTGATGCTGAAAAAGCATTTGACAAAATCCAACACCCATTCATGTTAAGAATGCTGCAGAAAATTGGAACAGAAGGAATTTACCTATACATCATTAAGGAAATATACAATTAACCCAAAGTCTACATCATATTGAATGATGATAACCTATGGGAAATCCTTTTAAAATCAGAAACAAGACAAGGATGCTCACTATCACAACTCCTTTTCAGTACAGTGTTCAAGACTCTTACAGAGCAATAATGCAAAGGAAGGACATAAAGAGAATTCAAATAGGAAAAGAAGAAATGAAATTTTCCCTATTTGCAGATGACATGATCTTATATTTAAAAGATAATAAAACAAAAACCAAAAACTCAATCAAAAGACTACTAGAGCTGATTAACAAATCCAGCAAATTAGGATACAATTTCAATTTTAAAAGATCAGTAGTTTTCTATATGCCAACCATGAATCCACTGAAAAAGAAATCCAGAAAACAATTCCATTCACAGTAACCTCAAAAACAACAAAATACCTAGGAATAAATCCAACCAAGGAGATAAAAGACGTCTACAATGAAAATTACAGAACACTAAAGAAAGAAATTGAAGAAAGTCTTAGGAGATGGAAAGAACTCCCATGCTCTTGGATAAGCAGAATAAAGATGATCAAAATGGCCATTCTACCAAAATTGATCTACAGAGTCAATGCAATCCCTATCAAAATACCAATATCATGTATGGAAAAGGGGGGAGTGAGGAGAGAACAAGGAAAAGCCCACCACCAAGTGCTGTGTGAATGTATGTCACTATCACTATAACTACATTATGATGTAAGATGATAATGTACCAATAGAAGTATTAAAAGTAAATAAATTTAAAAAAAGAAAAAGGTGTCACAATTTTATATGATCAAAGTACAATGAAATTGGAAATTAACCAAAGATTAATTTAAATGATGCATCTATTAAGTAAGAAATCAAATTTATAAATAACTCGTATTAGAGAATATTATTGGAAATCTAATACACAAGCCTGAAAGACATAAAGTTACAATGTGTCAAAAATTATGTAATATGTCCAAATAAGTACATATAAGAAAATCTATAGTTTAATTAATTTATTTTTTTAAAATACCCATCTTATTATGTAAAAATACACATATCTGTGCCAGTAAATCCTATAATGAAAACATATTTCTTCCATCTAGTTCAATCCATTTGACTTTCTGGGTAGGATAATATCTGTCCTACTGGCAACTTTATAGTTTTAAGTGCTTATATTAAAACAGAAGACACACTGAAAGGTAGAGTCAAGAATCTTACTTAATATGTTATAAACGAATAGCATGATGAACCCAAATATAGTAGAAGAAATAAAATAATAAGAAAAGAAAGTAACTGAAATTGAAAACAAATTTTAAAGAGTTAGAATTCATGATGATGATTATGATAATGGTGGTTGTCGTGGTGATATCAATAGCATATAATACTTGCTATGTATAATATATTTACTAACTTAAATGCTTTAAGCGTATTGGTTTTGTTAATCCTCCCAACAATCTTTTTCATTGGATGCTAGTATCTCTGTTTTTATGGAAAGATATTGACACACAGAGTCAAAAGGATTATTTTCAATTAAAATTAATATAATAAACCTCTGGTAAAATTAAGAGAAAATGAGAGAAGATATAAGCAAATGAAAAGAGGAATGAAAAAATGCATTAGAATTACAGAGCAAAATAGCAATTTTAAAGACATTGACTGAAAAATCAACAGAAATTATCCTGAAGAAAGTATGGGTTTAAGTTTGTTGTTGGCTCTAACTTCAAATTCAGCCTTTTGGAAGCTGAATAGTCTAACACCTTCATCAGGGTTATACCTACCACCCCTGAAATTCTACATTATCTATGTTCATGAAATTACATGGTTTCCTATAATAAATAATAGAAATGGTATATCATTTGAAATCATTGATACCATCCATGTACATTCAAATGTAGGCAAATATTTTAGATAATTTTTTTTAATTTGTATTTTTATGACAAATTATATCAGTCATTTGGAGTATACATTTTATCACTAAAAAGTAAAATGCTGTAATAATTAGTGATGCTTGTGAGAATTTTTATTATCTATGAAGTAATTTTCAAGAACTAGATATGTGCAGAAAGAGTGACAATGAAAATATTAAAGTATGTGGGTTCCATAACTTTAGCAAACCATTATAAGGAAAATTTCATCTCTTTGGAGCTCTCAACTCTTTGCACTATTTACATAGTTATTTACATACATATATATTGTTACATAACAATATAAAGTGGGAATAATAAAGTTTAGAGTATGATATGATTAGTATATGCTTATTAGATAATATGATTATTATATGATATGTCTAATCTGGGTAGAATTATTTGTTATGATAGCTGTTGTAGACATACCTTAAAGCAACTTCTGTGAGTCACATCCCTGTCTAATCCCCTCCCCTTGAGTGCAGTGGAGACTGATTTGCTTTTCCCCAAAAGACCTTGTCAAAGGTGAGCACTTGTTACCTACTCCTCGATAATGTTATGTGACCAAGGCTTTCCTTGATTGCATCATGTTATGGATGACTGTTTAGGCACAGTGCACTGAGGCAATCTATTGCTGGCTTACAGAGGCAAACTGCCACTCTATAGAGAACACAAAGGACAGGGAATTGCTGCTGTCTCCTGGAAGTGAGGCTCTAAGAGACCAAATTGTGCCAACAACCAAGGAACTTGATGAGGATATATAATCCGTAACACAATGAGTAGATTTGAACCTTGATGTTGGACCAGCATAGCAAGGATTCTTTGCTGTGTGACTTAGTAGTTGTATGAGTTATGGTTATTTTTTTTCAAGTGGTCAGAGAATTAGTATCTATAATGAAAAAATAAGAGCAATGTTATTAGCATTACAGTGTTGCTGTGAGGACTAGACAATGTATGTACAATCATGGGCACATATTAGTTTTTCAATTACAGTTATTGTAAGAGGTAATGAGTGCAGGTCACTGATTTCTCCAGCCTCTACCTTTGATCTGGTAATAACATCTACAACATCACTGGGAGAATTAAATAACAGAAAGGAAAGCCCTTGGCTGGTATATTGTAAGTGCTCAATGAGAGGTTGCTATCCTAATACTAAGGATGAGATGGAAATGCTATTCATCCTAATTTGACCATTAACTATAATGTATATGTATTGAAATATAACACCATATCCCATAAATGCGTACAATTAGTACATGCTAAATAAAATGGAAAAATAATATTAAAAACATCAAATACTAATGATGTAGTTTCTCTCATATGTATATATGTGTGTACATCTATCTATGTGCATATATATATGAGAGAAATACATACATAAATACATACATTATATATATATAGAGAGAGAATGCCAATATTAAGATTAGCTCATATGATAAACTTTTGTAGACATTAAAGTTGACAAAAAAATTAGGATTTGTGATTAGTTCTGGAACTACTTTTTATTCAGAATAAAAAAAAATTCTCAAGATGTCCCAGAGAACAGTCTATTTCTCTTATATAAACTATCATTACCATTTCTGTTACAGAAAATGAAACCATCATTTCCGGAAAGGAAACGGATGCAAATCCACATCTTCCACCGTGCTCATCACGTCTCACAGCTTTCTGCAATTCCCTCTTTCACTCTTTACTCTCAGGATTCAGATACAGCCATTGTGTAATTATATGTTTTTCAAGAGGAATTGATGAGAATGCGAATGCTCTGAAGCAGTATCTTGTTTCTTTAGATAAAGCACAGCACTATTTTCTATTTCTACAGATGGCTTGAAAAGCTAGGGCAATCAGTACCAATCACTCCTCGCTCAAAAAGAAAGCACAGCCCTGCTGCCCAGAGAGCACTAGTTCTCATCTGTGACCTCAAGCAGCACACTCACACTGTCAAGTTCTCAGATCTTCAATGTAGATGAACTTAATAGTCCTATTTTACCTATGAAGAGTACTTGGCAGACTCAGAGTACTTTTACTAAAATGGTATCCTCTGACCCTCTCAGACACAGAAGTATTATTATCCCTTTGTTTTAGAAATAAAAATATATATGTACACAGAAGTAGGTGCCTTTCTCAAGCCTACTTTACACGTAAGTGGCAGGGCCATGTCTGGCATCCCAGCATCTCTTCTAATGGTGTCTTAAAAGTCGTAATGAATGTACCTTCAGACAATTATGATCTCAAGCTTTCAGGATTAGATGAAACTCCGGTTTAAGTCTTGTCTCCTCCTTTTTCCAACTATGCAACTATGGGCATATTATTTAGACCCTCTATAATTTCATTTTCTCATTTGTAAAATGAGGCTAGTAATTGGATATTTAGAATTATGAAAAGATTAAATGAGATAATATTTTCAGAAGACTCAGCACTTAATGAAACTTCACTGTTAGCTCTGATAATTGTCATAAGAAAAAATGTATTCTGCTATTTTATGAATAATTCCATCGACATAGGAAATATTCAGTATATGATACCAATTTCTGTTGAATAGAGATGGTTCAAGGAATAAAAAAAACTTTACTATTTGTAAAAAATGGAATAAATTTCTTTTCCTGGGGTTCATAAAAAATGAAACACTTATCAAGTTGCACTTCAAATAATATAGGTTTTCCATGCTCTCAAAAAGGCATATTTTCACAGGCAAATGAGGCAAAAATATGCCTTTTGTCATTCTAAAAACCCAAGTGGGACAGTTTCAGTGAAGGCTCAGGAATATATATTTTTTTCTTAAATGATGAAAATAGTTTCTCCAAGACCATATCTATTTTATCTTTATATCTAGGCAAACTCTCTATATAGAATCCCAATCAAGAAAAAAACAGGGCTATGTGTCAGTATAGAACTTGGTAAATGGATATTTTTCATTGATTTTGGACTGTTTCATCAAAATGACTTGATATTTTGGCATCAAGTAGATAGACACAGCTTCACAGCATGTAAGAGAGAAATTACATTTCATCAAAGAGGATATGGGCAGGCAGATATTAAGGTGAATGGCTCAAATATTTTACATTAGTGGCTGCTTTTTTAGTTTGCTATATGCTTATATTTTGAATGTTAATATGATACATACAGCAATGTCAGGGGAGGAATTGAAGTAATTGCATGTCAGACAGCTCAGTGTAGCATAAATGTGACCATATGAAAAGAGTTTTTCAGTGTTTCTCATAATGAAAAATAAATCAAATCACCATCATTTTCTGGTTTATGAACTAAGGTAAGAGGTATCAAAATTAGCTTGAAAGATTTGAATTGTGTCTTTGTGTCTTTATGATTCTTAGAAGCAGCAATTGATGCATATAACATATGCCTTTAAGTATCTGATATATTAACACACACATATATATAATATTATCATATATATATGATTTCTAAGAAATAAACAATTTTTCTTTATCCTAAAATTAGAATATTGGTTTTTTCAAATGAACTGTAAAGAAATGGATTTAAAATTGCTCACCAAGTGCTATGGTCATGTATATCCCTCTCACTCTGAACTTCATTATGATGTGAGATTACAATGCACCAATGAAAGTATATCTTTAAAATGTGAAAAAATAAAGCAACAAAACAGATATTGATTGTATTTCAAACTTCTTTGCTGGAAAAAGAAAAAATGACCCAAGTGTATTATTACTAAGAGATGACTTTAGACAGCATCATGCCATTCCTCTCTCTTGGAACATCATGTGGATGATGCATCATCGTTGAGCTGAGATCACAATGAAAAGAATCATTGAATCACCACTCATCAAAAGGCTCTCAGAGCCAATAATTTTTATCTGAAATGTAAATGAATGGAAAACATATGGAAAGAAATTTAATTTTCAGGTGATTGAAGGTGTGTGGCAGAATGCCAAGGAAAAGATCATCTTTGTGCATTATATTCCAAGAGTCTTTGGTTTCAGGCTTTATAGCTTCTAGGAGATTTCTCTGCTCAAAGACACACACACAGGGGGTCCTGTTGTTTCCATTACACTGTTTATAGTGGGACTCTGTAAGCTCTGTATACAGGTCCATTTCAAATATTTTGCTGGGCAAAGATCCTGGAACACCTCTGTGGAGGAGGTTTTGTGATCAAATAGTATTACAAGTGGCCTGAGAAGTGAGAAGGGGGGTAACTCTTCTCCACTAAAACCGGGACAGGGGAAGGGTATGAAGGGCTGCTTTGGATCTCTGGGGTCTTTGGTTTTTCCACCTCATTTTTGTGCAGTATCAGACTGATTTAGAAATTCGTCTCCCACTTTGCCTCTCTTAATATTCTGTTTCCCTCCTGAATTAGTTAAGGTTCTTTGGGTTACATTTAATAACAGAAATCAAATTGAGCCAACGCAAGCAAGGAGGAAAGAAATGAGGGAAGCAGGAAGCGAACAGCCTTGGGGAATCGGGGCACTCAGTCTCTGCAATTCATATCTTTGTTCCTCTTAACAGATGTGCCTCACTTTGTCTATCTCCAGTCCAAACTTTCTTCTCTTCAGATAGTGGAGAAAAAATAACTGACAGCTTCCTAGTCCCAAGTACAATTTTCTAAGAAAGAAGTAATCTGATTGGTTGAACTTTAGTCAGGAGACCCTCCCCCACTAGTCCACTTTCCCCTGGCCAGGGATATGGGTCTTATGTGACCAACAGTGCTGTCACATCCAGAATATGAATTGAGATGTGATGAGCAGTTCTGAAAGCAGGGAGAGTGAGTTGAGTAGTTACCCCAGAAGTTATCATCTGCATTTTTATTTTCTATTGCCATGGAAGATCTATTAATATAGAATAGAATAGTCTGTATCTTTTATTACTCAACCCCCCTCCCTGCAGGGACACTTTTTTGTTTTTAATATGCAGACACTAAACAAAGAGTGATATAAGAAAAAGTTTTGAAAAGCATTTGCAGCAGAGTAGTCACTGAATAATTCAGTTGCTATATTTATATTTTGATGTACTTTTACTCTTCTAAGCATACTTGAAAAAGATAGTTCTGTCCTGGCTCATCCTAACCACATTAGCCTATAGCCAGAAAACCAAGAGAGAGGGAAAGAATTCCTCTAGTCCACTAGGTAATATGCAGGACAGGAGATTCTAACAAAGGATGTTCTAAGGATAAAAGCAACAAGACTGTGAGAAATTTTGAGATGATTTTATTATGTCTTTGTGCTTAGAGACCACGTATTACTACTTTGGACTCCCATATTATGTTTTGTTATTGTAGAGAATAGTTAAAATTATCAGCAGCAAAAATAAAGACATTTCAGATAATTAAAATATGTATGATTCAAAACTATACCTATATGATTTACAATGCATTTCAATAGTTTTTTAAATGGAATATTGCATAGGGCCTATTAATTAGTTATTGAAATTATACTGCCCTAGACTCCAATCAAGCTATGTTCCTTAAGAGCTATGTGACTATGACACATTATTTAATCTCTCCAGCCTGGATGTATTTCTTTAATCTTTATATGTGACTAGTAAAATCTGATTAAAATAGTTATCACCTTTTACCTAGTGGGTAGCACACATTTAACAAATGCTAGATTTTTTTCACTTTTTAAAACAATTCTTTGTAGCAAACAGGTAGGCAAGTGGACTAGGTATTATGTTGTCCATTCCAAAAATCAAAAAATGGAAGACATATGTCCATGGACCCATAGATGTACCATTTACTACATAAGCTCCTTTAGATATATTTAATGACAGAAATCAAATTTATTTCATTGTTTGAGCAAAAGCTAAAAAATTGAAGAGCTTGGAAAGATGCTAGAAACAGGAACTTAGACGTTGGCCCAATTAGGACAAAGCTGCTTGGTGATCCCCAGTGTTCATTCTCTCATTCTTTCTTAGTCATCAAAACTGTGACTTTTAGCAGGACTTATCATAGCTCAGAACAAAGGCTACATTTTCTGGTCTTCTTCCTTACAGCTGCTTGTGGTTCATCGGCCAATAGAATGCTGACAAATGTGCCTTGTATTCAATAACCAGGGAGTTTTCAAGTGAAAGACTTCACCTCTTTTGTCTGTCTGTTGTCTGTGATAGAAACACCATGGTTGGAGCTTCATCAGTTTCCTGGACCATCAGAGAATCTTGGGATCTGAAGCCATGCATGTTAGAAAAATTAAATAAAAGGAACCTAGATGCATGTCATTATAGACCATCACATCAACCCTACATTAAGTCTTTGTTGAGGAGAAGTTAGAAATACATAATTTTGGTTAAAGCATAGCTATTTTGGTTTTCTGATACTTGAGACCATATTTTGATGTTTGCAATCAAATTTAATTCTAAAATTTTTTGTCAGCATTGTGTGCACCGAGTATCTGTAAGAGGCTAAAGATCATGACAGGCTTTAATAACGCACATTGTGTCAAATAGTACTGAGGAAATTCCCAGCTAGCTAGGAAAATAATGCACATACATTAAAGAATACAAATTATGATAAAATCATAAGAGAAAGACGGCAGAGATACTAGCACCTTGATACGTATATGCAGTAGGATTTGTTGAGTGAAACTTATAAGCAGGGAAATGGCAGAGGACTCATAATGTCCCTGACTTGTCTCATAAGAGATCTACTTCAGCCTCATGTGTCTTGTGGTAGAAGTACCACAAGAACCATTACATATCATTATATGTTCTGTACTTTCCAGGGTCAGGGGCTAGAGAGCAAGAACATCTCTGGATAAGAATGGTAGAATTGAACAGGTAGAACCTCTTAGAGCTCAGCAGCTAATATGAGCTTGTAATGAATGACTGCATAGCCCCAGGTTACCTTGTTTATCTTAAATGGTCAATTTGTTTCATGAAGCATCTCTGGTTCAGGTGACACCACTGTATGTTGTCCCACAACAAGAAGAGCCTATGTGAGTGTTTCCCTGATATTCAAAGATGAGCACTGTAGAAATTGCACAGACCACAGTAGGAGATAGGCAGAAAGCTTAGACCAAATGGAGATAATTTAGTGGTTGGGCCAAGCATTTTATAGGGTTATTTAACAAAATATTTAAGACTCACTATTTGCAAACTATTAATTCATTTAATCTTAATAAAAATATCAGGAGGTAGGGAATATTATTATTTAGAAATGGAGGAACTGAGGCATAGTGGTGTTGATAAGTCTGTAAGTCACACAACTAGAATAGAGCGGAATGAGGCTTTGAACCCAGGGAGCTGGGATCAAGATCTCCTGCTCCTTACTCACTATGCTATGTTGACTCTACTACTGACCCTCAGTTAGAAAAAAGGGCTAACATTAACTGGCATATGTGCTACGTGTAATACAGTACACATTACTTCATTTAATGCCCACAATAATCTTAGACAGTAGAAATAATTATTAGCCCCATTCTGTGTATAAGTAAATTACAGATCAGAGAAATTAAATTTTTTATTCCCAGGTCTAATGGCTTTAAAGTGAATGGGTTAGAATCTCAGCCTTGGTCTTTCCTGGACTCCAAAGCATCTACTAATAACCACTACACCATATTACAGAATGAGCAAGACAGATTAAGGAAGAGAGGGGAGGGAACACTCATGTAATTCAAACTGAGTAAAAAAGAACTTGAAGATAAACATGGGAGAACCAGGGGTAACCAGAATGCATACATTCCTCTATCACTAATGCAATAATTTTGTTTTCTTTTAAGAGGGGTATGTTTTATTCATTGGTATAAATTGAATCATAAACTGCATTGCATGAGGCAGTTTATGAAAGGCTGGGACTTCAACCATAGAAGATCTAAAATTAACAAAGACCCTTCTGAAGTCTAGCTTGGGGGGCCCAGAATTTAAATTTATACCCCCTAGCTGGATTGGAAAAATATAAAAGCCAAAATGCCAGGTTAGCCTTGGGATCCTTACGTTGCCCACCAAGAAGCATACGTTCTGATTGAGTGTTGAGCACAGCAGGAAATATCATTACGGACCTGGAATCCAGATTTCTACCAGAAAATGCGAAGCATCTGGCAGTTTTGAAAGGTAATCTTTCCAGATTTACTTTCACAAAAACTATACTCCACTACAGCACCAGAAATCATGGGGGAAGATTGTTTTTAATATAGTGGTTCAGAGAAAAGCACAGAAAAACTTAAATGAAGACAGCATTTCATCTCCAGGCATTGATTAGCAAAAATAGCACCCCCTGACCTTCCTTACTTGTTTAGAAAGGTGGGCTCACTCAGATAGTCTTAAGACATTTCCCAGTTCTTCCTATGTGGCACATTAATTTCCAAGGAATTCTGTGGGGCGCCTCTTTTCTGAAGCAATCGGCCATTGATTACCCATTAGTTTGGTGGTTGTTATTTTTCTCTACAGGAAGCTAACTGAAGTTTCAAATTATCTTCCATGACTTTGCTGTGAGCACAGCACCAAGTTCCCTTTTTATTAGTTAGAAATACAGGTTTCAGTTTCTGCTTTTTTTTTTTTTAATTACATCTCCAGTTTTTAATCCATGTGAATTGAAAGGAAACATTTTTTCTTTTTTTTTTTTTAAATAAATGTGGGTTGAACCATACCTAAATAATTAAGAAAATATTTTCATAGCTTTCTATGTACTCCTTAATCTCTTAGATGATTTCCCTCAGTGTAAGACCTATTATAAAGGAGAAGGTCAAAGCACAGCACAGCTTAATCTGGAAGAGGTTGTAAGACATAAACTAGGGAGCAAACCAGAAAACTTGAAAAATACTCAATGATCAATATATGCCAAGTTTCTCAACATAATGAAATGAAAACAAGGGAGTTTTTTTTTTTTTTTTTTTTAAGATATCTTGGAAGAAGTCATTTGTAGCAGAATGCACAATGTAAAATGTTTGAACTGCATGAGAAATAAAAAAGCCAAGCTGAAAATGCACACATATCAAGATTGTTAGACAACACTGCATTATCATTTTTCCAAAAGCAGAGCATGAATTTGGATCTTAATTACAATGAAAGCAAATGTGTAAAAGAAAAGTTTATTTCCTATTGTTGTTTGTGTATAATTGATAGTGTGACAAATAATTGCACAGCTATTGTGTATGGCAGATAAGTAACTTGGGTAGAAATCTTGCCCTACATGGCAACCAAACAGCTGTTTATCATTGGCCTAATTATCAAGTAAATGAGATGCTAATTTCTATATTCATAAGGCATGCTTGAGCAAGTACTAGTGTATGCAAAACAGGGCTCAGTGACAAACTTAATAATAAAAAAAAAGAGCAAGGTATTGGTAAATAAGTACAAATGGTTTTAGAAGCTAGGACTTAGTTCATTGGGAAATTGTACAATTCCAGGATGCATGCCCAGCCATCTACTGTGTTTGATGCATACACAATCCTGACAGCAGCCCTCTCTTGCTCCCCCGTCTTTATTCAGCTCCTGCTGTGTCTATAGAACTCCTATTACAGTTGCTCAATGGGGGCAGATTCAGACACACTGTGCAGATTTATGGATGGCTGTTTCAATCCCTATGGGATTGTGGTGCCAGGTTTCCAATTTCCCCAGCGCAAGATGAGATGCCCTTTTTTAGGAAATTAATATTATCAGGAAAATCCTCCAATAAACACTGCAGTGAAACATGCTTCTTTTTTTTTCCTTCTGCCAGTCAACAGTGCCTCTGTGGGTAAAGTTTGTATAACACCCCCATTGGGTGTTTCCTTATTGACTTGGAGAGAGGAACCATTATTTAAAATAATAATAGCAATAACTAGTAAGAATAGTAATAGAAATTTAGACTTTTCAAGTGGTTGGAAAATGCTAATTCATGCCATCTCATTCTTATCATAGAATATAAGTTCACTAATGTTGAATGCTTTGGGGGGGGCAGCTGATCTGCCATCAAGAGATTAGGCATCTTGGTAACCTACTCATAACTTTCATTTACCCAATAGCAGGCTGATGGAGAAAAGCTGTGGATCCAGAAAGCAAAGTCTTCAAAGCGGAGCCACACAACATGTCAATCAGCTTTCCCTCCTTCACTTCTCAAAGTGAGGCCACAGGCATGGCATGTTGAACAGATTCCACTAAAAATACAGAAATGACTGCAGAAGACAGCACCAAGAACTTCTCTTTTTGTAACTTGATCTGTGACAATCCTGACTGAGACGTGTAGAGCAATGTCAGGTCTATCATTGTTCACTTTCCCAGATGAAAACCTACAGCAGGTGTGGAGTGAATGAAGGGACACATATTTACTCAATTTACAATCAAGTTGGTAGCTCCTTAGAATATGCTCTCAATTGTGTTTTGAATCTCTGTTATTAAAAGTAGTCAGTTTCAGCAGCTGGTTCCTTCATTCTAATGACATTATTATTGATGACAACTCCACCTTGCATTTTATGTTTATCATATGCTAATTTATTGAAATTTTACACTAAACATGAGAGTTTGGGATGCATGTAAATCAATCTCATCATTTAGTAGGTATAGTTACTGAAGCCCAGGTTATAGTGATCATTTGCAACAGGGCTGGACTGGAACTCTGAACCTGTGCTCATTCTTCTACTTCAAAAATAAAGCTGAAAGCCGGGCGTGGTGGCGCACCTTGTAATCCCAGCATTCAGGAGGCTGAGACCGGAGGATCCGGGTTCGCGGCCAGCCTCAGCTACCTAGTGAGGCACTCTGCAACTTAGTGAGACTCGGTTTCAAAATAAAGAATAAAAAATAGGACTGGGGGTATAGCTCGGAGGTAGAATGCCCCTGAGTTCAATCCCCAGTACCGCAAAAAAAAAAATAAATAAATAAAATAAAATAAAATAAAGCTGAACAATAATGAGACTGTTTAACATGGGAGACTTTGCAAATGTGCTTGTAACATACAAAACAGGAAAGTGTCAGACTTCTGACATGGTTATAATGTGGGACCTTTCAATTTGCTGTACACAGTAATAATTAGGCATGTGTCCCTGGGGAATAAGAATACAGTTCATCACTTAGAACTGAAAATTTTTGCTATTAACAAAATACCTTATTTTCCAGCAATTTTTTTCCCCCGTCACCACTCAAATGGAGTTAAGAATCTTCTAACTCATCCACTTCAGCAAACACTGACCCAGAACTCAGCACATACCGTAATCGCAGATAGGATGGCCCTGGGTTAAGAGGATGTGTTCTTTTCAGTGTAAGATTGGGGCCATTTTCCAGGTGAGTCAGATAATGTTGGAGCAAGAATGCAATAAGAATTATATGGCTGAGTTCATCATGTTGATCAAATACAGTTCACTCTAAAATAATTTGATTCTATATGTCTGGGTAAAAACTGCCTTAATGAAGTATTATGGACCTGTTTTAAATCTCATTGTTTCTTTAGACCCAGGACCATGAGAATTAGTATTTGCAGAAAAGTAGAGTCAGTACCGAGATTGTTGAGGTGGGATTAGGGCACACACAGCGATGGTTTTGCCTAGAGTTTTCAAACCTTGGTTAGCAGCATATTCACGAAAAGCTTGTTAAACATATAGATATTGAAAAATACTAAGGAACAATCCCCAACTTCTTGAATCAGAATCTCCAAAAGAGAGAAGTGAGCACCTTCATTCTTAATAGACTTCATAGATAAATTTGACATTTACTAAATTCCCTAGATAGGTCTTTGAATTCCAGGAAGACAAAACCTGTCTCTCTCACAAATTTCTGAATCATCAGTGCCAAGAACATAATTGGTACTTAATAAGTACTCTTGAATGCATTAATTAATGAAAAAGTAGATCCTCAGGAAAGTACTGTAAAAGCATAAAGAACAAAGTAAGATGCAATAAAAGCAAGGTGATATGCCTTACTTAGGACAAAGCTGCAAGATACCCAAAATTAGAACACAGCTGGGAACAAAGAAATTCCCCAAAGCAAGTCCATCAAAATAAAAAAGAAATTCATATGGTCTTTGGAAGATGAAGCACATATGATGACCACAGTGCTTGACCAAGCATAATCTCACTCAAACTGTCTGATTTCTTCAACTTTCTTCATATGTGCATATTTCTGAAAGCAGGATGTTGTGCTTAATTCTTATTTACCCCAAGAGTGAGGGTTTAGGATCGTTTATGTAGGCATCAACTATGAGATTAAAATCAACCTCTCTCTCTCTCTCTCTCTCTCTCTCTCTCTCTGTGTCTCTCTCTTTCTCCCCTTCTCTCCCTCCCTCCCTTTCTTTATTTTATTTTATTTTATTTTTTTTGAGGTACCGGGGATTGAATTTAGGGGCATTCTACCTCCGAGCTATACCCCCAGCCCTATTTTTTATTCTTTATTTTGAAACTGAGTCTCACTAAGTTGCGGAGTGTCTCACTAGGTAGCCAAGGCTGGCCGCGAACCCGGATCCTCCAGTCTCAGCCTCCCGAATGCTGGGATTACAAGCGTGCGCCACCACGCCTGGCTCTTCCTTTTCTTTAGTGGAACACTAAAATAAAGTAACATTGCATCTTATAATCAATGAGATTATATGTGATAAAATACAGGTTATTCCTATAGGAATTGGAGAAAATTCACAGATGAGCAATCTTGAGTCTATAGAAAGAATAACAGGAATAGCTACATCTGTCTACAGGAAACTGTAGCCAACAAGGATTTTTCTAACAATTCCTTTTGATTTTGTAATGTTCTGGGAGTTGGGACAATTATACTTATATTTTATAGGCCACTTTGGGTTATCTTTGTGACACTTGCCAATTTATAGATTCACTGTGAGATCATCTTTTTATTCTCCTAGTATAATCCCCAGCATACACTAGGAGATCTTCTATTTTTATTGATCTCCATGTTCTAGCATATGCCTGTCTAAACACTACTTGAGTTGAGTCAGCTCTCAGAACAGAAACTTACCTTCATCTATAAGATCTTTTCAGCAATTATTTCTGAATAATGTTAAGGAATTATACATGACTAATAACGATTTCAATAAAATTCTTAACATTTGCAAAGAAGAGTAAATGTTCTGTTGTTTGTTATACAGCTTTTGCAATCAACTAGATTTCTATATTTTGTTTTATTTTTCCTCTAAAATTATTGGTATAAATTTTCACTTAAACCTATTTTTTTCCTTAGAGCAGAAAATGCATTGTGATGAGGGATCAGACTGTTGATTTTGACTTACCTCATGGTCTCATGGTCTACTCATTCCCCCTTCCCCCTACTCAACAAGACAAACCAATTTTCTATGGAGGATACTGGGTTACAGGCTATATTTTATTTAATTTTATTAGAATAGTCTGGTATTACTCTTATCGTCACACAAAGCTGACTTTACTTGACTTCAGTTATTTTTTCTTTTTTTCCCAAAACTTGAATTTTATATATATATATATATATATATATATATATATATATATATAAAATCTTGAATTGTGTATATATATGTACATATATAAACATATATACAATTCACGGAATAAATATTTTTTCTTTTGTTTTTTGCTTTTATGAGGTGAGGACCTCATGAAATTCTGTGTCCCAGCAGCAGTCTCCTAATACAAATACTTTGAAGTGACCTTGGCTCCACCTACTTTTTTCTTACCAGTTTCTGGCCTTTGGAATCAGGGTGGAAACTCACAAAGCAGAAGAGACTGATTCAATTGTCAAGAAAGTAAGCTGTGAAGTAAACATGACTACTAATATCCGTGCCATCTAACTCTAGATTCTCAAAGATATGACAATCCTCTTATGATAAACCCAATCTCCAGGTTCCAATTTATAGGTATTCAGTTGTACTTTATCAAATTCTTACAGGAATCTGAAACATAACACTTCCCTCCCCCCTTTCCTTCCATCTTTATTTTTTTACTCCTTCCCTTCCTGGATTCTTTCCTTTATTTTCTCTTGCCCCAATTCTCTGACTTGAACTAATTGAGTGTCATTTTTTTGGTAATGGTGATCATAAATCACCAACTGTCACCTTTAACTACATATCACACTTTCTACAAAAGGCAACTATGTCAAAGTACATTTGCTCATGGTCTTCACTTCCCAAACTCCACACTCATCAGGTCTTATAATGAAGTAAAACAAGAAACACATGTCTACATGGTCACATTTGGTCTTCCTAGTTAAATAATTGTGATGATAAGAATCTTGATAAATGTTACAGCCATAACTAACATTTCATTGAGCTCATACCCAGGTATGAGACACATTCAAAATTCTTTATCTCGATTTTCTCATTTAATCTTATGGGGTAGATGCCATGTTTCCACATTTTACAGATAAGAAGAATGAATCACAGAGAAGTTAAACAATATAGCCCAAGGTACATACTATTAAATACTATTAAATTTCCATTAGGACCTTAATATAAGTGTCTTGATTTGGGGGAGCATTTTGACAAAATAAATGTAAAATTTCATGCACTACATATATAGGACTTTCCTGAGACAATGAGGATGTTTAAGAAAATGAAATGGACTATAACTAAATATAAATGGTTCAAGTTACTCACAAATGAAAACAGATTTATTGTCTCAGCTGTGTTATTCCATCCCTAGAATCATGGAGAGCTTCATGGCTATGTAAGCTGGATATCACTCTTTGGGTGGGTTTGCCTAAACAAGGTTGATAATTTCTACAGAGAAGTGCACTTGGTTATCCAAAGACTATTTATCAGAAATCTTTTTCATTCCAGTGGAAGCTTGATGCTTTATCACTGGTGGTCCCTGTCTCAGTAGTTATCACATTTTTAAAATACTTCTCCCACCATTGTATCTTTCCTTCTCTTCATGAGTAGCCTCTGGAATCTATTTTTTCCCAAGCTGTTCCTGCTATGTAGTCTTTCCATAATATTCCCTGGGATATTTACTATATTGATAGTGGTACCATTTTGACCTCTATTCATCACAGGCTGAGTAGCAGTGTAATCCACTTGAATTTTTCTTTTTGCCCTTTACTAACTCGTTTTTTCTACG
>PVLC010003818.1:0-92316 GCA_004027655.1 Graphiurus murinus | reverse complement strand
AGAGAGAGAGAGAGAGAGAGAGAGAGAGAGAGAGAGAGAGAGAGAGAGAGAGAGAGAGAGAGAATAGTGGCAGAGCTGCAATCTGCAATTGCATTACTGCATTCTGGAGCTAGTTACCTCAACTGAAATCAATTGTCAGACATTATAGCCTGAGTTATGGCTAGTGGGAGTCACTACTTCCTAGGACAGTGAACTCCCCTACCCTCCCTCCAAACTCTGCTCACTACCCCTTCATTCTCTTATTATTTCTTTCCCCTCCCTAGTCCCTGCTCATCGCCTTTCCCCTTCCTTTGCTTTTTCTACACCCTAGAATGTAAGTCCAACAAGGGCAAGGGCTCTGTTTTATCTGTATCCCCTGCACATGGGAGGTAAACGCCGAATAAATGAATCACTTATGTTTGGCCTAGGGAGAATGTTTAGGCTTCAAATGTATACTTTGAATAAGTAAATATGATTATCTTCATAGTTATTCCTCACGAACAAACTATAAGCATATGGAGCTAGAGGTGAGCAATGCATGAAGGTAAAATTCAAGGATGAATTTTTCAGGCTAGTTTTCTTAGAGAATATTAAAGTGAAATTGTAGAAAGACAGGGACGCAGGACTTCTCCCAGGTTTAGACTGCTCTAGGAACAGAAAATAACAAATGCTGTATCTAAGCAAATAGCTCCAATTATAAATTGTATTGCGCGGGCGTTTTACTTTTAGGTAGAGCCCATGGATTTTGGAGACTAAGGACACACACCTGAGAAATAAATTTCGTTTATCTACTGTGAATCTATTTTTAGCAAAAAGACTCACAGTGACAGTTTGGTTCCCGCATTCAGGTTGCTTTGAATGTGTGAAATGAACATTTAAGAAATCTGTTTCAAAAGAAAGGAATATAGTAGGTTTTAGTTCTCTTTATCATAATGAACCAGGGCCAAGATAGAAGAGTGCAAAATGAAATGTGAATAGCAATTATTTTTTTTAACAGAAGCTCTTCTCTAGGAGGCTAAATTATAAGCGGCTTGTGCCAAATTTAATAAAAATAGTTCTTTTTGATCAAATTATTTTGAGATATAATTCAGAAGATGATTATACCTTAATTAATCTTGCCAATTAAAAGTGTATAATACCTTAAGGCAGCATGATGTGTCCAAGGGGCGAAAAAGTAAAATATATAGCAATATCTTTGGACATCTTTCCAGTAACAAGTTGTAAATGGGTGAGAGGCAGATTACAGCCCTCGTGAGATTATTTATTCTGTTTTATAGACAGGGGAGTGGAGCGCTGTGGTGTTAGACTATAAATCATTACTGAAGTCATGAATACAATTCGAATGCTTTGATTTTTCCAAGCAACTCTATAAATATTTCATTTTACTATATTCTCTTTTCTCCAACACACCCTGCCAGTCATATGGGGGTAGTCCTAGGGTCTGTTAGACAAATCCTATCAGCTGATTGGAGGGGTGAATTGGGGATAAAGGTGGGAGGAAGAGCAAGAGGTCAGGCTTTGGAGAGATTTAGTGTCAACGTAGGAAGAAATGGTGCAAAGGAACAAGGGGTGGAGTCTAGGAGGTTGGCATGAACAGGGCGGGAGTTCTAGCTGTTTTGATAGGCATAAGAGGTGCTGAGCTCATGGTGCATGGGTGGGATGTATTAAATATGGCTACAAAATCAAGGTATTGGAATTAGAGCCAGATGCTATGATTACATGAGACTTTTTGAGGTCCAAAGAGGGGATGAGTCAATTTTAATTTTTTTTTTAAATTTTAATTTTTTTATGAGTCCATTTTTCATGTGCAAGAAAGGCAAATGACTGTGGCCAGAAGGTAGATTGAAACACATATTTTGCAGCTTCCTTTTTCTTGGAGTACAGGACATTTCTCCACCTCTTGGATCTGGGCTGGTCTTTCGTCTTTCTTTAACACAAGTAACGTTGCCTGACTTTGAGCCCTAGGACTCAAGAGTATGACAGTATACACCCTGCCGGAGTATGCTCAGCCTAATGTGATTGAACTGTCAAAGTAACAGCAGCAGCAACAGCAACAGAGACAAGGGAGTAAAACAGTGCAAAAGGCACAAAGGCCATTACGACTAGGAAATCCTGAGCGCTCCGGGACAAGAATGCGGATCACAGGCCAGTGGTGTCAAAGGAAGGCTGCTGAGCCCTTATCGGGAACCCCAGGCTGAACCCTCAACCGTGAGGCCCCAATAAAGACGCTGCCTGAATGTTGCCTATTCAAACCTCTCTTTATTATATCTCTCTCTCTCTCTCTGGGATCGAGGGCACTATACAAGCAGTAACAAACACAGCACAGAAGCCGTGTCTCCAAATAGTGCCTTTCCAACAGACTCCCAATAACCCCTCTCTCCAGCAATCCACCTTCCACTAGCAACCAACAACCTTTCCTCCCAGAACTTCTCCAGCAACCCACTCCAGCAACAACCCAGCCAGCCTCCCTCTCACATGCGAGAGGTGGAGGCTCTTAAAGCTGCACAGGGCCTGAGCCACGAGGCGTCTCATCCAGCTCTCACCTGGGCCGGCCACGAGCCGGTGTGCTGGTGCATGCGCTCTGGCGTGGGGCAGCCCTAGAATGATACCACCTGCAGCCACTTCTGGCACTCTGCCAGGCGCCATCCAGAGGCGGGGTCTTTCCGGCGGGCTAGGCCCCCGACAAGCCCTGACTCTTGTCTCCAGGCACTTGGATGCGACAGAGGCCAGGTGAGTCTGAATACAGAGACAGCAGGTTCCTTATTCGAAACAAAGCATTGAGTCCCAATTTTGTTCTCAAATGAGCTTTCTAAGGACCTGGTCGATCTCTACAGACGTTTTCAGTTTCTGTTTCGCATCCTTCTTCAGCACCCAGTGCAATGCTTCCACACTGCATGCTAGTAATGTAAATGTCTACTAACATGGTAAACCGAGTCATCAGGAGATCAAGTTAAATGAATTAGTTTCTGGAAAATTTACCGATTTTTTTTTTCTTCTACAATTCTTCTTGCATCAGCCATGTTGTGGGCATTAATGTTCTGAAATCCACATTTACCTTTGACACTGTCACCTACCCACCAAACTTTTCATTAAGATCTATTGTAATTTTTTTTTTTAAGAGTAACCTACTTTGCAGAACAGCTTTGGTTTTTTACAGAACTGCATTTGAGTTCTATCTGGCATGGTATCTTAGCAGGGTTTTCTGGTTTCATTGTTTTTGTTGTTGTTGCTTGGTAGTACTGGGGATAAGCCCAGGAGAGTTCTATCTGTGAGCTACACTCTCAGCTCAATTTTATTTTATTTTGAAATGGGGTCTCACTAAGTTATGAAGGGCCTAAGTTGCTGAGGCTCGCTTGAACCTGTGATCCTCCTGTCTCAGCCTCCCAAGTACTGGGATTACAGGCAGGCGCCACTGTGCCTGGCTGGATTTTCTGGTTTCTAAGCAGACTTTTTCATAGAACCAATTTAGGATTTGGGTAACCCAGAGTAAGGTGCTCACATGAGGTCTGAGCACATTTGGGAGGTTACAGCCCTCAAAATATGTGTTCATTAAGATTTTAATGACCTTCAGAGATATCATTCAAGAAGGCAAGATTCTGATAGCAGGGAGAATTGAAATACATAGAAAGGTTTTCTTGTCAAAAAAACTAAGCATTGGGAAATACGGAAACATAAAATCAATTGTAATTCAATGTCACTGAAAAGTTAGCATTGAGTGGCGGAGACACATCCAACTGAGTATTCTGTGGGTCAAGACAGGATTGGGAGAATCAGGAACAGGTTGCTATCAGAGATGAGTAAGGTTGAAATACCTTAAAGGAACTGTTGGGAAATGGATTTCTTGACAGTTTAAAGAGAAAATATGTTTTAAAGGACAAACTATTCAGGCTTTCAAAGATTACTGAGAGGGACTGCTTGCTCTTGCCTTTTTCTGCCTTTTCTGTATAAAATTTCCTTGTGAGATCCCAGCTGACCCCTCCTTCCTTCTTAGCAGAAGGAGTGCAGCCTTCCTCTGTGACCTTGGGGAAAGAGAGTGAGGAGGAGGGAAGGTATGGTAGCGATTGGTTGTAGCCCGCCAGCCTCACGCATTGTGATTGGATACAATCAGCTGTACGTCAGTGGTATCTGGCTAGAGATATCATTCATGGTGTCACCTGCTAGAGTCCCATTGCTACCCGAATTCCAGGTCATCTCCTGAATACCTGCTGCCCATTCTCATCAAGCGGTTTGCTTTCCCAGTAGCCCGGGACTCCCTACGCCTGCCTCGTTCTCGTAGGTCCATCCTATGCAAGAGTAGATTATTGCCAGTACATCTTGAGGAACCATACTTTCATTTCATTGGGAACTTTTTAGCCTCTGCAGTGCTGTCAGCTTAACTGTGCATAGCAAGCCTGGTGTGATGACACGTGCCTGAAATCCCAGTACTTGGGGGGCTGAGACAGGAGGATCACAGGTTTGCAGCCAGCCTCAGCTACTTAGTGGGGCCCTCTGCAACTTTGTGAGACCCTGTTTCAAAATAAAATAGGGCTGGGGATATAGCTCAGAGTTAGAACATCTCTGGGTACACACACACACACACACACACACACATGTGCATAGCTGTTTAGTATATTTGTTGTGACAACCTTGAAAGTCCTAGGTATTTGGGGAGAAGTCACATTCAATCCAGTAAAAATAAAGATTAACTTTTATACTAATAAGCATTTAACCCATATAGTCTCTGATTTCCTAGTCTTAACTGGTTTATGAAATGGTTGATTTTTTTAAAAAAGCAGATGAATATTATAGCACACAGCATACAGAAGAAATAAATAACTAGAAAGGGGTTTAATTAATGAGAACTGTTTTCCAGGTTGAATTTCACTTTCATGTCATTAGTGTTGGAGGAGGTTATAGGAGGTGGAGGGGAACTTGGGTATCTTACAGAAGTATTTACGTTGTGAATCCTGAAAATGCATTTATTGAACAATATATGCCAACGTCTATTTTGTAGAAACACATTTCACAGTTTATCTGTGCTGAAGTAAGCTGGCTCTGTTGTACAACTGATATATTAAAAGGTGTGTGTGTTCTCATTCCTCAGCATTAAGATATCATTTTTTTCCGTAATAAATGGAACAGCTAGTGCATTAGACTTGTGAGGCTCTGCCCTTTCTTATGCCTTGTGCTTAATGAGATGAAGGCTAATTATCAGACTAAGGCCAGGAGTGACCCCTTCCTTCAGTTATTCAACATGACTTCACGTAAGGAAATTTGTGCAGCTGGCAGAGCTGCAGGATGAAGTGAGTATTCTCTTGGCAGGAACCAGCCACAAGTGAGTATGATTGTATTTTAGACCACTTGTGGTGAGAACTGCCTTTTCCATACCTTGAGCCTACTTATAAGACAGTGGATAGGAAGAGAAGTATTAATGTGTTAGTTAGCATTTCCTTCGCCTTGACCAAAATACCTGATGAACACAAGCTAGAAGAGGAAAAGTTCATTTGCGCTTCAGATCTCAGTCCTCATGACTCCAAGGCAGAATGGCTTAGTGGCATGGCAGAGAAAATGCCACTCTGGTCTCGTGGTGGCCAGGAAGCAGAGAGAAAGAGAGCAAGGGGGGCGGGGTCCAGAGATAAACACAATCCCCAAAGCCAAGTCCCCCGCCTTCTCCAGCCCTGCCTTGCCTACGAACCCACCTGCATTGTCTAACATATAAGCTTCCCTGGGGTGACATTTTATATACAAACTGAACAATTAAGTTGAAGAAAGGCTCATTGTCCTTGTTTGGGGGATATAGACCTTTTTATAAAAAAACAATTTGGTCTCAATGTTCATGGCAACCCAAGCTTATACAATTTTCAAATCTATGAGCCATTCATCTGTATGCTTCAAAAAAAGTTCTGAAGTTTTCTGGGAAAGTCCAGGTGGTCTAAGTTGTATATTGCTCTGTGTGTGTGTGTGTGTGTGTGTGTGTGTGTGTGTGTGTGTGTGTATCCACAGTACTGCCCTCTCTAGCTAACTCGACCTGATTCGCTTTCTGAGTCAAATCCTGTATTATACAGAGGGCTTTTTAACTGACTCGTCTCTGTCCATTCTTGTCTTGTGATCTCTTATTTCCACTTAAACTGTGACAATTATTAGGTGTTTTTCAACATTTTTTAAAGGCCGGATTAGAAAAAGTATTAGCATGGACTTGTACAGCTGTCATTTGAGGGCCAGGGGACTGACAAATATTTTTTCTCATATCTATAAGGGTTTAATTTCTACAGAGAACTCTGCTTGTAAACTCTCTCCCATTCCTTCTAGGTGTATTACTTTGCTTTATTCTCATAACAATCGTTATACGATTAGAATATATTACTCTAGAAGATTTATAAACTGTCATCAATGTATAACCTCTAGTGACCTATTTATTATAGTTTTGTTTAGTAAACATTTGAAGTTTGCTTATTGTGACATACATTTTGTAGGATCTAGGGTTAGAGATAAGTAAGACATTGTTCCTGCTGTTAAACCATTGTAGTCCAGTAGGGGTTAAAAGATTATATCAATTATGATTTAGAGCATAGACTACCTAGACTTTGTATGTGAAGTATTCTTTGAAAATATATTAAAAGGTCTTTTTTGTTGTTGTTGGGTATTCAGATACACCTTTTGCAGAGTGTCTAAGTATTGTTTTGTGGCCTTTTATTGAAGGTTGAAATGCCTAGTCATATATCCATTAATTTATCTTAAATGTAGGCATGTATGAATGTTATCTATAGAATAGAGAGTTGTGAGATTATTGTTTTATAGTTTTGATGAAACATAAATTGTCAAGACTGAAGTTGTCAATTTTTAAAAGCTGGGCGTGGTGGCGCATGCTTGTAATCCCAGCATTTGAGAGGCTGAGACCAGAGGATCCCGGTTGGAGGCCAGCCTCAGCTATTTAGTGAGGCACTCCGCAACTTAGTGAGATCCTGTTTCAAAATAAAGAATAAAAAATAGGGCTGGGAGTGTAGCTTGGAGGTAGAATGCCCCTGAGTTCAATCCCTAGCACCGTAAAAAAAAAAAAAAAAAAAAAAAAAAGAAGAAGAAGAAGAAGTTGACAATTTTTCTTCCCCAGGGTTCCTTATTGTCAGGCATCGTGAACAGTCTGTACTTATTTTGCCTATCATTGAACCTCCGGCCACGTGTTCATGGATGAGAAGAAGTTTTCCCTGAAGGTTCTAAGAGCTGTTTTCTGTTTTTAACATGAGAGTCCAGGATCTTGTTCCAGCAGTAACCACCCTAGACAGAAGTTTAGTAAATTTAAATCTTAGAACTCCTCTCCAGATTTAGGATGTTTTGTAGAGAAAAAGAATTTCTACCTGTCTTCAGTTTTTTTTTTTATTATCTTCACAAGCAAATGGAATTTCAATGTGCACTGTCTCTTGGAGGCAACCTGTTCACTGAAAAAGGATCTGGATTTGTAGCAATTCAATATATTCAATGCAGATCAAGTCAACATAAATTCTGTGGATAGTTACAGCAGGAAGACTTTCACAACAAACAATTTTTCTATTATCTTCTAACAGTGTAGAAATTAGGAGCATTATTTTCCTGAAATTTCCTCTGAAGTTGGCATTTTGCTAATGAAGCTCTCATTTTAGTGTGACTTTTATTTTCAAATGAATAACCAGGAGATGGGGTGTCTGTGAGCTAATATGCAAGTATGTTGAGTTTCTAAAATATATATATTTTTTCTAAAACAAGTTTTTCTTACACAACCATCTCTGGAAATCTCAAGATGATTTCTGGGGCTGTAATAAGCCTTGGGGTTGGGCTGTTCTTGTCACCGCAGTTTCCTGGAGATGGCAGCAAAGTACACAGAAGCACGGGCACTCACCATAACACATAAACAAGCGGTGAGATTAATGGTGCTGTGCTGTTCTGGGGATGACTCTGATGAAACGCATCAGCCCCTTCTGCTCTCAGGTGACAGGGCAGGTAAACAGAGAGCTGATGTATGTATTAATTTGATTTTTAATTATGCTGGGGAGCTTCCAAAAAAAAAAAATCTACAAACTGCTGCTCTGATTTTATATTCCTCACCTGTGGTCAAGTGAAAGGCGTTTCTGTCTTCCTGTCTGTCGTTCTCGTTTCTTTCCTGGTGAAAGTATTGAGGGCTCTCCAGAACAGCAACAACAAAATCTTTTGAGGATGTTCTTTTATGAGCCAATCTACAACATTTGTTATCCTTACTCCATTTTCATATAGCTATTTCCAATCTTGTAGAGCACTGCATTTCAATCCCTCTGGGTTGTCAGATTTTTCAAATCTATAATGGGATGATTAACTGGCAAGGCGATACACAGGCTAATAACAGATTGCAAAAGACATCATATTAGACATTGTAAAAGCCCTCTTTATTCCAAAGTATACATCCAATAATACCCCAGCAGACATGAGTAATGAGCCTTGTACTCAGAGTAACAGGGACCCTATCGCTTTGGAATTTGTGGAGAAATGTTATTAAAATGAAAAAGAGAGAACTCCTTTCTCCTGAATTGCAACTGTTGGCTTCAATGATGAACTTGTTTGTCAAAATGCCGTTGCCTGGAATCAGAGAAAGCTTATGTAAGACCAAAATATTTCACAAGTTGGTTGAGTACTATACGGGAGTTTGCTTCGGAGGAAACTAAGCAAAGGACTTTTTTATTTAAAGATCCAGTGTTTTCCAGATAAACTGTATAACTACATTTTGAGAGTATTTTTGAAATAAAATTTACTTTTATGACGAGAGAGAAAAAAAGACCATTTTTGATGATCGGTAAAGATTTCTAACACTAGATCGGAATATGTTTTTTTTTAAAAAAAGCTTTAAAGAAGGAGAATACCTACTTTCTTACAAGTAGATAAAGGAGTTGATCAAGTTGCTGTTTGGGGTCAGATTGTTTAGCTAGTATAATGCTTTTATTTTGGGGGGAATGAGAACTTGGTTTGTAACTAGAAATATCACAGAAGCATTATTGTGTATTTATATGCCATGAAAAATTCCTAAGCATCGACTTAGGTTTCAACACTCGGTGGGCTATGTACCCATTGTTCCTATCTATTCACTTGAGGGAGACAACTTGGGATAAAGTAAAGTAGCATACAAAGAAAGCTCTGGAGGCCTTCAACTTTGGTGCCATTTGTTTGCATAATCATTTACCCCAAAGGTACTTCCTTGCTGGGGGAGGCCTTACTGACATATCATCTAAATTTGCCTGGACGTTGTAATTCTTTATCATGATGTAATCAGTAGACTTCTAAACCTCAGTATGGAATTGCAGAGGGGAAGGACGTGTTTAAGATTACACACATTCATAGTATAAAGGCTGTGTTCTTAAAATGAATGTGTTTTACATTAACTACTATCAATGTATCCATTCCCCACTCTTATTCTCATAGAAAAAAAAAAATGCCCAAGAAACAAATTTGAAGGGCACAAACTTCCCTTCTCCAATCTAGAGAGTTTTTGCTTCGGAGTCTTTGAGAGAGTTGTAGGTAGGAGAGTTTACAGTGGGGAGGCCACTGGCTGAGTGTGGTGATAACAGACAGGGAAAATGTTTGGTGTCTGAGATTCTCTCGATGCCACATCCTGAGCCGGGGGTTCCTGCCCATTCTCGTCAGGACCATCACAGGCTTGATGGCTCTTCTTTATCTCGCCATTGCCAAGAACCAGGGACTCTTTTGAGTGCTTTCCAAGTATTAACACGATTAATGCTCCCAACAATCTTTGGTGGTAGATTCTGGCACAATAAATGTGCAGAGAAGAGGCCACGGGCAGGTAAAAATAACTTCCTCAAGTAAAAAGTAAGTGACCTTGAGTAGGGTGGTCTGAGCCTACATCCCAAATGACTGGAACTTGCATGGCGGTGTGAAGGGCACACGTGGCTCGGTCTATGGGCCAGTCCTTAATAGTGGCATAAAGGAGAAGACACAACAGCTGTAATGTGTGGACTAAGGACCTGGTCCCCTCCTGGTTTTCTGCAACACTGTAAGCCTGCGATCCCAACATCCAAAGGAGAGGACGGAAACCCAATGAGGACAGATGGGATTCCTCGCCGGCCAGGCAGGAGGGAGCCTGCAGCTGAGCATGCCCCGCAGATGTCCGACTGTCTTCTTTTGTTATTTTTGCGTTGTTTTTATTGGTGCATTTTAATCACACAGCATGGTGAGGTTCAATGACAGACATACACGTGCATGCCGCACCGATGGTGTGTTTCCCTCCGCATCCCCCCGCTCCTACCCCTTTCCCATACGTAATGTAACAGGTAACTTTATATACGAACACAGGATTATTTGAACAGTTTACATCATCAGATCTCTCCTTTCACTTCCCATTCCCAGCTGGAATCGCTCTGTTAACTACACATTCCAGCACATCAGTGCTCTGTCCAGAACATTGCAATGGCTACCCACTCCACTCACAGAAAAAGCCAGAGTCTTAACCACGCCCTGCAAAACCTACGGCATCTCACCCTTTCTGATCTTATTATACCACTCTGCCCTTTCTGTTCAGTTTCTGCCAAACCAGTCTTCATGCTTCTACTGTCAGGTCCTTTGGACTTGCGATCCCCTCTCCCTGGAATGTTCCTCCTCCAGTTATTTGCAAGGCTGATTAATATCACTGCTTTCCCATCTCAACCAAGAGTCATCGCTTTCAGATAAGGAGTTAACTGGCCATCTTGGCCGAAACTGAATATCCTCAGACCTTCGACCATTCATATCCCTTTCCTTCATTTTTTTTTAAACTTGGGATTCAACACTATCATATATATATATATATATATATATATATATATATATATATATATATGTATATATATAATATATTTTATTCACTTACCATGTGTATTTTCTGAATTTCTCATTTGAATGTTAGCCCTCTCTGAAGGCTGGGATCATTGTCTTTTTATTTTTATTTAAAAAAAATTAAAAACAATTTTTTATTGGTGTATTGTAATCATATATCTTTGTTAGGTAGAAGCTGGTAAAGATATACATGCACACATCTCTCATTTACCGCCAATTCCCGCCCCACTCTCTCACCCTCCCTCCTTCTCAAGTTCAGTTTAGTGATTGACTTTGATATGATTGTGAAAGTACATCACATGCATTAGGGTGTTTCACCTTCAGTTAGGTTACCTTCTGTCTAACACAGTGCCCAGCCCATGGTAGGTACTCAATAAATGTGTTCTGAACGGAAGAGTTTAGAGAAGTAAAAGAACGCGCTATGGCTTGCTCCCTCGGGATGTGTGCAAAATGCATGCTCCTTGTAGCCGTGTTTAGGTTACAGTGCAAGGGGGTTAAACTGTTATCTAACTTTACGAGCAGGCTGATAAATGAATAAATCAGCAGTATAGCATGTCAAATACAATCTCCAGGCATTTGAAATATGTGATGTGGACATAAAGATGGCTTATCACTTGGTCTTGTCAGATTGACCTAGGACCCAGAGAACACACAGAACATTCTCTGTGTAGTATTGTTCCCCTTTCCAATTTATTATTTAATTAAAATTCATTTGGGCTGGTGTCTAGTTAGTTGATGACTCCTTGGATTATTCCTTACTTTTTAAGTTATTTTGTCACCTAGGTAGATACATTTAATTTCCACATGGTTGTTGGGTAGATTGGACCAATGGCTGAAGAACTAGTGTAGATCTGTCTAGGATTATTATTTAACCTTCCTTCTAGTATGGAACTCTAGAACTCTAATTTCATTGTTGGCACTAATATGTATTCCTTTTAGGGTATAAAGAGTACATTAAAATTTAAGAACACGTAAGATAATATTAGTGGTTGACCCCAAGGAGCCCATATGTCTACCTTAACTTTGCTTAGCTTACTATTCACTCTGCATTCAATGAGAAAAGGGAAATTTGGGGGTTGCCATGGGGGTGAACCTTTCATGAAGAGGAAGAGTCTGTAAACAATGAAAAGCACCCCAAACAGAGAAATACAGGTGTAAGATATCAAAAGGTAGAGTGTCAGAGTAGAAGAGGCAAAAGCTTGGATGATCAGGAAAATGGATGTAGAGGTTGTGTCAATCAATGCATGGAGGGAGGAAGGAGGAACTCATTTACATTGGACAGTGGATTTCAGTCTGTTTTATTTACAGGCACATACTGGGTAGATATTCTGTTGGCGTTGATATTCTTTTATTTATTTTTGTAGTACTGGGGATTGAACCCAGAGGGATTCTACTTCCAAGCTATACCCCAAACCCATTTTATTTTTGAAACAGGGCCTTGCTAAATTGCTGAGACTGGCTTTGAACCCATGACCCTTTTGTCATTGAGGATGTGCCATTGTGCTCAATGAGGCTAAAATTCTTGATGGGAATATCCACGCATTTATTAAGCAGAAGTGAAAGCCACGAGTAGCAACTAACTCTAACAGAATCTCAAACATGTCTTTTCTGACATTTTTAACTCTGTAGAGATTGTTGTTGACTTTAATGTAAGTTAAAATAATTGGAGGCAAAGGATCTTTCCTTTCAAAATAAAAAAAGAAGCAGTAGGCAGAATAATGGTCCCTCAAATATGTCCACATCCTGTGGAGCCCGTGATTATATGGGCAAAAGAGACTTTACAGATGTGATTAAATTAAGGGCCTTGGGAAAAAGAGATTGTCCTGGATTATCTGGATGGGCCCAATATAATCATAATGGGACTTATGAGTGGGAGGCAAGAGGGTCAGAGAAGATGGGACAGAAACAGAAGTTGGAGAGATGTGGAGGCCACCTCTAAAAGAGAGTCAAGGCATGGAAACCATGGAAACCAGCCCTCCTTGAGAACCTCACGAAGGAATGCAGACCTGCGGACTCACTTTACACATCTGACCTCCAGAACTGTCAGGCAATACATTTGAAATGGTTTAAGCCAGTAAATGTATGGCAAATTATTAACAGCAGCAATCGGAAACTAACACATGCTTGAAAGTGCATCTCCAGAGCTGATGTGATCGAGTCAAGCTCTTTTCCTTCCATATGATATTTATGTATTTATTATTATTATTATTTTTTGTGGTACTAGGGATTGAACTCAGGGGCATTCTACCTCCAAGCTATACCCCCAGACCTATTTTTTATTCTTTATTTTTAAACAGGGTCTCACTAAGTTGCCGAGGGCCTCACTAAGTAGCTGAGGCTGGCCTTGAACCCGGATCCTCCGGTCTCAGCCTCCCAAATGCGGGGAATTACAAGCGTGTGCCACCACGCCCGGCTTGATTTTTTATATACTAATAATGTAAATACTATATGTCTTCTGGCTGTTGATGCCTGGTGGCTGATTGCCAATAATTGTCTGGATTTCCAAAGTACTTTTTACTCCCAGAAAAATACCAGATATATGTTTTGAATGACCTTGTAGTGTTTGTTCAATGTTTCTCCATTTAGTTTCTGTCTAGCCGGTTGACAAGTGAATAAATAAATTCTATAGCCAGTTGTGTTTCCAAAGCATTTAAAACATGGAGAAAGGGAGGGAGGGAGGAAAGGACAGAAGGAGAGAGAGAGAGAGAGAGAGAGAGAGAGAGAGAGAGAGAGAGATTTCAGAAGTCTTTCTGTTTCCGTTAAGTTCAAAACACCAGTCTTTTATTTTTTTATGCTTTATTGGTGTATTGTAATTATACATCATGAGGTTCAAAATGATACAAACATACATGCACACAGCACTTGATATATTTCCCTCTAATCCCTGCCCCCCTGCCCATGGTATACATGACTGAGCTTGATAGTGATACACTGTTGGTGGGATTGCAAATTAGTACGATCTCTATGGAGATCAGTATGGGGGTTCCTCAGAAGTCTAGGAATGGAACCCCCATCAGTATCTTTCCAAAGTAGTTAAAGTTGGAATAGTGCATACATGCATACATGCATACATACATGCATACATGCATACCCACGTGTAGAGCAGCAAAATTGACAAGAGTCAAATTATGGAACCAACCTAGGTGCCCACCAACAGATGAATAGATAAAGAAAATGGCGTATATACACACAATGGAGTTTTAACTAGCCACAAAGAAAACAAACAAACAAACAAAGACAAAATAATATCATTTGCAGGAAAAATGGGTGGAACCAGAGAATACTATGATAAGTGAGATCAACCAGCCTCAAAAGATCAAGAGCCAAATATTTTCTCCCATATGTGGCAGCTAGGGAGAAAATAGGAAACAAAGGGGCTGCAGATGAAGAGAGATCAGCAGCGTAGTGCAGGGGAAGTAGGGAAGAAGAGCTGCGCGTGGCGGCACTCGCTTGTAATCCCAGTACTTGGGAGGCTGAGACCGGAGGATGTGGGTCCGAGGCCAGCCTCAACTACTTAGTGAGACCTTATTTCAAAATAAAGAATAAGAAAATAGGGCTGGGGGTGCAGCTAAGAGGTAGAATGCCCCCTGGGCTCAATCCCTAGTACTACACAAAAAATAATAAGGGAGAGGAAGAAGGAGAACCGGTGAAGGAAAGAATTCAATGATGCTGTGTCCATAAAACACCAGTCTTTCAAGCCTCATTCGTGTGATACAAGACCCAGGAAGAATAAGTGTAACAAAACCAGGGAAAATTGGTGCTGTTTGAATCCAGTTTTGAGTCAGCCACTTGAATAAGAATGGACAAACAGTGTGAGACCTCTGCACTCTTTTTACAAGTCATTCTCATTAAAGTCTGAAGACTGTAAAGCTATCGGGCTCCTTCTGGGGTAATGTCCCCCCTACTGTTATAGTTCTTCCAATGAAACCCATCTGTGAGCTTTTGTAGGATGCTCATGACATGCATCTAAATTGCCTGTTGTGTTCCAGAAAGCTCTTCTTCCTGCAAACAAGTGGTGACCTCTCTGCTCCACGTCCATTCAAGGGACAGACACTGTCCATCATCCCAGGCAGGCAGCCAGATGACGGCCACATCCTGTTCCATGCAAAAAATACACATTTTCATTAAACCAAGATAATTAGAAAGAGTCGCGTGGAGGAATATGAGTAATTCCATCAGTAATTACAGCAATTACGCCCTTAATTACCATGCCACCTCCAGTGTCACATCATATATATGTACTGGCATTTTGCAGAGGAAACACTCATATGTTTTATACTAAAGATGTACCTGGCTATATCAGGTACCCCTAGTGGTTAAAAGATAATTGCGGTAGCACCGCTTCATCCTTTCAATAATTTAAGGTAGAATGGACTCAATTGTCTTAACCATTGGCACTACTAAGTACTTTTTCGAGACACAAATTTCTTTCTTTTTTTTTTTATTTTTATTTTTTGCAGTACTGGGGATTGAACTCAGGGGCGTTGTACCTCCGAGCTATACCCCCAGCCCTATTTTTTATTCTTTATTTTGAAACCGAGTCTCATTAAGTTTTGGAGTGCCTCACTAGGTAGCTGAGGCTGGCTGAGAACCCGGGTCCTCCGGTCTCAGCCTCCCGAATGCTGGGATTACAAGCATGCGCCACCACGCCCAGCTAAGACACAAATTTTTATGTGTTCAAGAAGTGCACAGAAATAAAAGGCAGTAGACTTAAAACCATCACTTCATGTAGCTTCTTTCCCAAACATGAAAAAAATAGTTTCTCCAATCTCCCACTGAAGATTAAAAAAAAAAATCTACTATTCGATGCGTCCTTGATTCTCTTCCTAGAGTGTGTTTTATGTAGTTCATCTCTTAAAATCTTAAATATTTACCTCTGGATTTGACCTTCCAGCTCCCATTTCTCTGCTAATGTATTAGGAAGATCTGTTTGATCACCCAGTGTTCTTGGGGTCAGCGAGCTGAAAAAGGCTGCCCTGCTTTCCTCTGCCTACTGTGCTGGTGACTCCTCAGGCCACAGCTTGGCTAAGTGGAGAAGAAAGACCTGGGTTCATCTGCCTTCTTGCTTCACTAGTCAGAGTCCCTTGAGGCTTGGCCTGGGATTATTTTTTAGTGTCATCATAAAAGACACTCATGCCCGTACTTGTCTCCATGGCTACTTTCTTTACCTCCCTTGAGTGGTCTCAAGCTCCCCTGATGGCTGCCCATTCAGGGAGAGAGTTATGGCAGCAGTGTGCCCAAATAGTAACCACTCTGTGGGGCAGATGTGCTGTCTACCAGATGTGCTGTCTACCATTCCCCTGACCTGGTTTCCCTTGTAAAGTTACAAGAATTCCCAAGTCACTGACATTAAAGCCCGAGACCATGTCAGTCTGATTCATCGTGAGTTTATGGTACCCAAGGAGTTCAACTCGGTGTCTAGCTTTAGAACATTCTCTTGGGCGTGCATCTCCTATTGATGTATAAATCCCTTCGGGCACCTTCTTAGCCTTCCCCAGAGGTGACTATAGCTGGATGTGTGGCCCTGTCTCTGTCTATTGTACCCACCTTACTTGTGGCTTTTCTCATTTTGACGTTCCGAGGATGATGAGCCGGGCTGTGTCCTTGAGTGATAACAGCTCATTTCTGAGTTTGCAGAATGTAAACACCCTGCAAGTTCTTGATCTTCATTCTGCGGGCTCTTCTCCCAAGTCTTGCCGTCTCTGCCACTTTCTTGCCGTGTTTCTTGACCAAATGACGGCAATATTCCCTGCCTCGGCTTCCTCACCTGTAAAAACAGGGACACTAATGCCTATTTCACCGGGTTGTTGTGAAGATTTAATGAACTAAAATCCTGTAAGTGTTCTTAGAGAGATGTCTGATATACAGTTTAGTGAAGTTTAGCTATTATCATGTTTAATATTATCCTTGAATTCACTAACCCAATGTACTCTCTTTCTCTTAAACCCTTTACGTCTTAGATAGAACACATCTTTTTCTGATCAACAATTCTCATCACTTCAAGCATAGGTATTGACCTTATTCCAAAGCCCTAAACAGGTGCTTTACATTTGACACAGGATGTGTAGGAACCTAACCTCCCTAGGTAGACGGCCAGGTGCAAGGTTATCTTTGCCTATTACCTGTGACCCTGAGTCAAGTGCTTAACCTCTTCAAACCTCAGTTTTCTCATCTGTAAAGTGGGGTGATGGAAATAAAATGTGTCCTAATGGGTTACCAGGAGGATAAAAATGAGAAGAAAAAATCCATGAAATCTGCGCATGTAAAAAGGGATCCTAGTACGTAGCAAATGTTCAATGGATATTTAAGTATATTGCTAGTTTACAATTAGATTATAGATGACACTATGCTTGGGGACTCAGACAATATAGATTTGAACTTCTGGGTTTCTCATGTACTTATCTTCCTTTATTTCCTCTTTCTATTGGAATGAGATGTATCTGTGAAATATATATATATATATACATACATATATATATATATATATACATATATACATATACACACATATATATACATTTTCTGTATATAACCTATTCAGAAAATGCAGAAATCTTAAAGATACAGGTTAATGCTGCCAACATTTATCTGCATGACCAACACCCAGACAGGATATGAACATTTCCTTCATCATCTAGTGAGTATCACCTGCCTCACTCTGATTTTATTTTGTAGCTAATTTTACTTTGTAACTAATGATGTTGAGCGCTCTTTCACACACTTACTGGCCATTCTGTCCCTGTGAAATGTGTATTCAAAGCATTGCCCTGTTTTTATTTTTTTAAGAAACTCAAGAAACTCAAGTTTAATTTCAAGAGTCTGTATAGGGTAGACAATGCAGAATGCAGGCTACATGTTTTATAAACACACACAAAGAAGACAAAGATTGTGAAATAGCAGTCATTATGAAAGATGAAAACCTTATGTAAACTTTAAAAGGCTGATTTCTGCATTTACATCTGTCTAATCTGATGACTCCTTGCCAATTACATTTATGGAAAGTCTCTATAATCAAGTTATCATTCACTTTCATGCCCCCACATGGGAAGTGGTAGGTGAGTATCTGTAGGAATACAACCTATTGTCTGCTCCTCCACTTCGAAGTAGCCCTGAGTCCATCCAATCCACACTTAGAACTTTGTCTTCATGAGCAGCCGGATCATAGGGAGGAGCCTTACCACTTCTTGTATCCCACAGCTTGACAGTGTTATCTAAAGAGCCTGAAATCAGCTGCTGTTCATGGGTGGGAGACCACTTTACTGATGTGACCCAGCCGGTATGTGAGGTTAGGGACAGAGACACCAAAGAATCATCTTTAGTTTGAGGATCCCACAGTCTCATATGCCTGTCTGTGCTTCCAGACGCTAAACATTTACAAAGTGGAGAATAGGAAATACAATTAAACACTTTATTTCCTGTCAAAGTTGACTTAAGACCACCAGACTCAACATCCCATATTCTAATGGTGTGGTCCCAAGATGCACTGCAGATTTCTTCAGTATCTGACCACAGCACTGGGGAAATTGCTTCTGTGTGACCAGAGAGGGTCACCATGGGAGTTCTTGTTAGCCCCAACTGCTCTGTTTTCTGTTTCTTTCTTGGTCGATTTGTGGATTCCTCTATTTCGTCTGTGGGGACTGTAGACCAGATCTTCAGCATCTTATCCCAGGAGCCACTGCAAAATTTAGCTCCTGAGCTATGGAATCCACACTTCCAGCATGACTCTACAGCAGTGTAGGGCTTTCAATTTGTTTCTCTCTACATTCCTCTCCCACAAGAGAATGGTTTGATCCATCGAGGCACTCAATAGTAAGCAGGACAAACTGTCTTTTTTCACCCAGGCCACATCTTTTTTTATTTTATTTATTTTTTATTATTCGTACAATGTAAGCAGACATCTTTGTTAGGTACAAATTGAAAACGACATATGTGCCCACATTTCTCATTTGACCCCTTCCCCCAATTCCCACCCCGCTCCCTCGCCTTCCCTCCCTCTCAAATTCAATTTAGTGAGTAACCTTGATGTACATTAGGGTGTCCCTGCACCCCCGTCAATCCCTTTCGGTTAAATCAACTTCATTGTTTATCGAGGGTCTCTCCTTTTCCATCTGAAGACCCTCTTTATGCCCCATCTTCTCCCTAGCATACGCTTATTAGGGAGAACAAATGCTTCCTTACTCTTTGTGACTGGCTAATCTCACTTAACATAATGTTTTCTAGTTGCATCCATTTCCCTGCAAAGAACATGATTTTGTTCTTCTTTATGGCTGAGTAAAATTCCATTGTGTACATATCCCATAGTTTTGTAATCCATTCATCTGTCGATGGACATCTTGGCTGCTTCCATAGCTTAGCTATTGTGAATTGTGCAGCTATAAACATAGATACACATGCATCGGTCTGATAGTTTGGTTTCCGTTCTTTTGGGTAGATACCATGGATCATATGGTAGGCTCATTCCCATTTATCTGAGGATCCTCCATACTGTTTTCCAAAGTGGTTGCACTAATTTGTAATCCCACCAACAATGTATTAGAGTTCCCACTTCTCCACATCCTCGCCAGCAGTTGTTGTTGCTCATGTTTTTGATGATTGCCATTCTGATTGGGGTCAGGTGAAATCTCAAGGCCACATCTTTTACAATGCTCGTATGTCCCACAATTGTCATTATTGACTTTCCTTCCGAGGACCAGATCCGAGAAGTCTTATCATAAGAACCAGTCAAGATCCATTCCTCTGCCCCTTTAACTGAACTGATCCAGTCATCATGGAACATGCATTGCTCTGGCTGAGGTGCAGTGTACTTCTCCACGTACTCTAGTTCCACAACCTCCTCTGATGACATGTTCTCCAGTTCCATGTGTTTCAACAAGGGCATTACAGAAACTGGCCCTTGAGAAGGAAATGAAACTCAACATGTTTGTGAAACTCATTTTTGGCCTCCAGCAATTTGTTGATGATGTTGATAAGGTCAGCAATTTCGGAGGCAGCAGAGATGGAGAAGGGAACATCATCTACTTTGTATTTCTTATTTTTAGTGTAGAAGTGTGTCTGGAGCTGAGCCATGCCGGGGAGTACACAAAAGACTTGTCCACAAAAACGTGTAGATTAGTAGTCAGGGAACGAGAGCCCTTTTCTCGCTAGCTTTGAGTTGTGGATCCCAGGGAACCAGGGTGGAAATCCTGTGCCCTGTTTTTAAAAATTTAAAATCTATGTTTCCATTGTTGAGTTCTTTATATATTTAGAATATAAATCATTTGTTAGGTAAGCTCATTACAAAATTCTCTCCCAGCTGTTGCTTGAGTTTCCATTTTCTCAATGGCATTTTTTGATGAGCTTTACATTTTGATTAAGCTAATATTTTGCAGCTAGTCCTTTTTGTCTCCTGGGAAATCTTTTCTCTCTTCAACTAATATAAACATCCGAGTTTTTCTTCCAAAACCTTAGAATTTTAGCTTTAAGTTTTGGTTCATAATGCATCTCAAATTAATGTTGTGCATGGTGTGATAAGGAGTCAAGATTCTTTTTTCCTTTTCCATATGTTTATAAAGTTATTCCAGTGCTGTTTCTTGAAAATACTTTCCTCTCTCCACTGATTTGCCTTGCAGATTTGTCTAAAATGCATTGAGTGTATACATCCTGTCTCAACTTCCCAAGTACTGGGATTACAGGCTTGTGCCACCACGTCCTGCACACCACGGGCTTCCATATCACCAGGTCTCACTGCCTTTTTCCATTCTGCTAACCTCAGTCAGTACTGAAGAACATTTGGTAGAACACAATGAAAAAAAAATGAGCAGCCCTGCATAGAGAGAGAGAGAGAGGGAGAGGAGAAAGGAAGGGAGAGGGAGAGGAAGAGAAAGAGCAAGCAATAAAAATTTCTATCCTGGGCTGCTCCATCTCTTACCAGATCTGATGAGTTATTTAAATTAATCCAAACGATGATGACTCTCCCCCACCCCAGGAAACGGAAATGAAAACTTTCCATCAAGCCACTGGGTTTTCTGCACGTGCGCTCCGGCGCTGGTGGCGAAGGCTGCTGGGATGCAGCTTTTTCATTATCTTAGGCAAAGGAGCAGCAGGGGCTTCTGTGTCAATATGCAAATGCGCAGGCTGAATTAAGGCGGATTGTTTGCTCGGTTAATACGTTCTTTGGAGGTGGCATTATTTGCTTAGAGAGCTCTGCAATTCCTTTGTAGACGCATCATCTTGGGCTGGCAGCGTGGAGCGGTACGGGTTGATGGAGCACTTGCTCTGGTGGCCGGGCCCCAAGTGCTGCTGGGAGGGGGTCACGGATGCTACTGTCACCCCAGTAATGGCATTACCAGAAATAGCAGACAGCATGGGAAGAAAGGATGCTAAAGGATGAAGGAGGTGCAGAATGAAAATTACCCGGAAGATGGCAGGCCTTCTCCCTGGATAACTGAGTACGGACTGGTCAGCCACTTCCAGAGAGGCACAAGGGGTGAGGGTCTTTTAATAAGTTGTACTTGCAGAATGACTCCCCATATTCAGCAGGAAGGGACGGTGTGGAAGGAAGGTCTGTGTTTACCTCCCATCCCTGTCCAAATCACAGTTTCTGAAGGAATGACGGGGAAGAGGGAGCTGGTGGTTTGGGGTGAATTATGGCCATCTGGCTGTTACAAGAACAATTAGAGATAATCAGAGCTCCCTTTCTCCTCTCTTCCAAGAGTTGGCATGCTGGAATGTGGGCTCCTGGCTTTGCGTCTGAAAGCTTGGCAGGTGTATTTAGAATCACTTCCATGCATGGAAATGTGACCTCAGAATAGACCTGCTTATCAGTCAACTCAGACAAACAATTTATAGGTGATCGGAAAGGTGGCCCTTATACTGTGAATGCCTTCTAGACCTAAGTTAGGAGCTCTAGGCCTTTCTCTCTCTCTCTCCCTCCTCCTTGTTCTTCTTCGTGGTACTGGGGATTGAATCCAGGGGTGTTTGACCTCTGAGCTATATCCTAGCCTTATTTTATCATTATTATTATTATTTTAATGTGCTTTTATTGGTGCATTATCATCTCACATCACAATGTAAATCATGTTGACATTAACGTACATGCACAGAGCACTTGGTGCCCCCCTATTTTTATTTATTCATTTATTTTTGTGTTCCTGGGGATTGAATCCAGAGAATTCTATCTTTGAGTTATACCCTCAGTCCCTTTCTTTTTTTTTAATTTATTTTAAATTTTGAAACAAGGTCTTGCTAGGTCCTTGGAGTCCTGTTACATTGCCGAGGCTGGTCTCAAACCTATAATCAATCCCTCCTCAGTAATGGGATTATAAGTGTGTACCATTGTGCCCGGCCTTGTTATTATTTTTGAAATAGGGTTTCGCTAAGTTGCTGAGGCTGGCCTTGAACCTGTGATCCTCTTGTCCCAGCCTCTCTAGTACTGGGATTCCAGGAGCACACCACCATGTCCAGCTAGTTTTCTTTTAATGACAGACAGGAGACTGTAAATCAAGAAACGCAGCAGCAGAGGTCGTCTCCTGTGGATCTGTATCTTGTGGCTAACGGCTCCTTCAAGCGAGCTGTACAAACATCTCCTTTAATCTCAAGCTTCCTTTTATTTCTGGCTCTACAGAATGCCAGAGCACACAGAGGTTATCATAAGAAGACGGAAGTAGTTGGAATACAAATTTAGGGATTAAAAAAGACCAAGCTTATTAACTTAGATAAGTGGGCTAGGAAAAACAGATCTGACTTTAGCACTTTTTTTTTTCTCGGCTAGTTTGAGAGGCAGTTGGAGACTCAAAAGTTTTGAAAAATGTGATACCTCGGGCGAATTCATAAGCGACTTTCCCTGCAAAACGAGCTTAAAGGCACAGAAGCAGAAAGGAGGGTTTCTGTGGCTGTCAGCAGCCCACTCCCTTGAAGCTGTCCCGTCACTTTTCTAAGTTCAATTGCAGCACAGCCAATGGGCCGACACAGCCAGCGCGGCCCCTGGCGCACACGTCCCACCTGAATGCCATTAGGAGTGGGCTTCGGTCACCCCGCGTCCTTGTCATTAAACACTAATCAAAAGGCGGGGGCGCTCCCCATTTCTTTTAATGCACCTGCAAATAAAATGGAATGGGCTTAATGGACTGAGGCTTTGACTGATTCTCACAGCTCGGTGGCCTGGTCACTAGTTGCTTCTCCTGGTAATTTACAAGGTTTCCTGCTGTATGATAAAACACAGGTGCTCCGGCTGTCAGCCAGAGCCATGATTTATTAGCTTTAGTGCTACCCCGGACCTCAGGCAGCAGGCACTAAATCAAGAGCATATAGACTGAAATAATATGTTTTCCAATGAGGACCCGAGGAGACTCTTTAGCGGCTACTGCCCCTTTACCCAGCTGCGCGAGGGTCTGCCATTTCTCCTCATTATTTTAAAACCCACAGGATTCACTTCCTGTCTTAATTTCGAACCTGCCAGCGTGGCTTCAGAGCCAGCTTTATTGCTATAGATTTCTAGTTGATCCCTCACACCACCAAAGAGTTCCAGCTAATGAGTAGGAGGAAGAGAACCTCAGGGGCTTTGTTTGTTTGTTTGTTTATTTATTTATTTATTTATTTATTTATTTATTTATTTATCTGGCCTCAGGGACGCTCAGAAGCTGTATCCTGGGCTTCACTTTGATACAGTTACCAGATAATAAAAGCTCACCCCGCCCTTTTAAATAACCTTGCTTTGAGGTTAATGATGTCTGGACATTCATTTGAAACATTTCATTGACTGAATTTTTCGGCATGGAAATTTGTTAAGAGGTCCTGCCTTCTTATTTTCCTTGACAGTGACTATCAATCAAAGTGACTTCTTCTTGATTATTGGAGAGCCCTACGAACATATTAGAGACATCTTTAATTACTATTAAATGCCTGCCAAATGTGGGCCCAGGAAAAAAAAAATACCACTCAGTCAATCAACATGGAAGCATGGTATGGATTCTGAATTTTAATGAGGGGACAGATCAGAGACATGAAGTGGGTCTTGGTAGGTAAGAAAGTAAAAATAGGAAGGAAAACATCGCAAATCATACTGAAAACAGAAGAGCAGTACTAGAACAGAAAAGCCAGCGTTGTGTGTGCACATACGAATGTATTACTTTGTGTGTGTGTGTGTGTGTGTGTGTGTGTGTGTGTGTGTGTGGTGCTGGGGATTGAATCCAGGGGCATTCTATCTCCAAGCTATATATATCCCAACCTTTTTATATTTTTTATTTGAAAACAGAGTCTTGCCAAACGGTTGAAAGCCTCACTAAGTTGCTGATGCTAGCTTCGAACCTGCGATCCTCCTGCCTCAGCCTCCCAAACATTGGGATTAGAGGGGTATGCCACCATGCTCGACTGAATGTCTTACTTCGAATCTCACTGCAATGTATTATTACAAGGCACCAATAGAATACAATAGAGTAAAATAAAAAAAAAATGACAAGCATGAAAAGCCAACGATATAAAAGATCAAGATGATAAAAATGAACAATTCTATGCAACAGATAAGGGAATCTCAAGCTTTACTTTTCCCTTCTCATCAGTGCACATGCTGCTGGCAAGACCTGAATGCTTCTTTGCAAGTTTTACAGCCAGTTCTTCCCATCCCAAACAATTCGTCTAAGCTTTATCCGCTAACCTAGAAAGAAGATCCTCCTCCTTGAGCAAAGCCTCCTTGAGGCAAGTCCACTTGCCTGGCCTCCCAGGCGTGTCTGGAGGATGACAGAGGCAGCTCAGGAGGGAGGTGTGAGAAACCTTGTGGCCATCTGGGGCTTGCCAACAGGGAAGTGGCGGGGCTGATGGGGATCACGCTGGAGATGGTGACCATACCGGAGACTTCTGAGTGTGCTCCAAGTTAATGGCTGTCATAAAGGGAGAGGGGAAAGTCCGTCTGACCCTCCCTCCAAGCTGATATTCAAACCATTCCTCCCGAGGTGAGGCTCTGTGCTGACCTTTGAAAAGATCACAGCCATCGTCCCCTGGTGTGCTCTTGGATGACTGCTGGGACAGGCCTCTGGTCCCTGGTGGCTGCACGGCGGGTGGTCTGGGAGTCCCAGGAGAGGGCTGGGCAGCCAGGAGGAGTACGACATAGACTGGGAAGAAAGACATCAATGTGTCTGTAGCCTCTCAGCCAAGCCACTGTGTGCTGGGTGATTTTCAGTCTGGCCATATCTCTTTTTCATTATGTTAACTCATAATGTGGCAGGACATTTCTCTTTTGTTTTTGTTTTTTTTTTTTCCTCTTAAGTTATGTAATGAAAGAGCTGAGTCTTTTTTTTTTTTTTTTTTTTTTTTGCGGAACTGGGGATTGAACTCAGGGGCATTCTACCTTCGAGCTATACCCCCAGCCCTATTTTTTATTCTTTATTTTGAAATGGAGTCTCACTAAGTTGCGGAGTGCCTCACTAGGTAGCTGAGGCTGGCCGCGAACCCGGATCCTCAGGTCTCAGCCTCCCAAATGCTGGGATTACAAGCGTGTGCCACCACGCCCGGCTAGAGCTGAGTCTTTAAAGAGCATTAAGCATTATGAGGCACCAATTTTCTTCCTCCAAAAACCCACATTCCCAGCCCAAAAGCAAACCAAGTACTGGCTCTCGGTCCTGGGAATCCTAAATAGCTCCCTTGCTGGTCTTTGAGAACTGCTTCGTAGCTGCTCCGCCCGAGGTTGGGTTTTCAGACTGAAGATTAATTCTGCTGCTGTATGTGAGGTGCGTCAACACCTCAAGCTTTCTTAGACCCTAAAAAAGGGCCATCTTTACTGTATTTGGGAAAGAAAATTGAGTAAACGAATGGAAAATGAACTCGAATAGCTACTTACACAATTTTCTTCTAGTGGAGTTTTGTGCAGAAAAGATACTCAAAAGTACTAGCTCGATAAATAGATGAGTACGCGAGTTTACCAGAATTGTACTTAAATTATGCAACGAGAGGATTCTTAACATGCATTTTTCATCTATCAATCATCTCTCACCATCATCATTTGCCTTGTTATTCTTCATAATTTAAAAGCAGTGCAAACAAGTAATACAAAACATAAGCAATATGCCCCTCATCCTTTTCCTTAGTGGCATAATTCCCCCAGGGAACAGAGGAAATGTGATCTATTTAACCTGCTACTTACCGGCACATATTTGAATTATTTCTTATTTTCCATCTTAACAGACCTATAATGCTCATCTTTTAAAATGTGCTCAAGTATTTCCATAAGATGAATTCTAGGAGGGGAATTGAAGTGAGAAGAGGTATACATTGAAAATTATATTTCATATTGAAAGGTATTACATTTAAAATTATAATTCATATTACCAGACACTCACAAAAGCACTAATTTATACTCCAATCAGATGTTTATATGAGAGTATTTGCGTCTTCAACAAATGCTGATGATACAATTTGCCAGGATTGTTAGTCTAAGAGGTGAAGAATTATACTTCATTATTGCTTAAGTATTTCTAGTGATTGGTAAAACTGAAAATCTTTTCGTGTTAACGACATTTATGTTTCTTACAAGAATTTCTAGCTTGTGTCTTTGCTATTTTTCAGTGTGGTACTTGTACTATTTTTCTTATTGATTTATAAGACCTCTTTATATATTAAGGAAGTAGATCTATTGTCATTTGGGTTCCATTTTTGCAACATTGTTTTTAACTTTGAATATATTGTACTATAGAACTTCATAATTTTAATAAATTATATTTATCATTTTTTTCTATGATTTTTAGGTCATGTTCAGAAAAGCTTCCTCACTCCAAAATTAGAGTAAAATACAACTATGGCTCTCTCCTAGTTCTCTATATTTTCATGATTTTATATTTAAATCTTTGTTCCATATGAAATTTTCTAACTTATATTTGAAGACTTCCAGAGGAAGACAATCTATGTCTTTTTTGGTTAACACATTCTAATCTTTAGTCCCTATTCTAAAGATAATGTTTCTTAGAAACAGATTTTTTTTTTTTTTTTTTTTGCGGCACTAGGGATTGAACCCAGGGGCATTCTTCCTCTGAGCTACACCCCCAGCCCTATTTTTTATTCTTTATTTTGAAACAGGGTCCCACTAAGTTGCAGAGGGCCTCACTAAGTAGCTGAGGCTGGCTGTGAACCTGCGATCTTCCTGTCTCAGCCTCCTAAGTACTGAGATTACAAGCGTGCACCACCAACTCCGGTTTAGAGACAGAATTTGAAAGCTAAGGAAATAATCTTTGCTATTTTTAAAATACGGGAGCTGCAATCTTGAGAGGTTAATGAACAGAGTGACTTAGTGAGGGAGCAGAAAGTAAACTGCAGGGCTCCGATTTCTGGTTTAGAAACTTTTTCTCTGTTATATAGACACTGAAAACATTTAAACAAATTCTTCAGGCCAAGGTTCAAATGCTCTTTTTGTTTTGTGTCATCAGTGGAAATATGTTATTTTCTTCATGTCCATAAAAATCATGCCTGTCTTAATCTCTACTCAGCTATTTTTCTTCCCATTTAATGAACAGGTCCGAATGTTATATATTTAAGAACTATTGTGTATGTGTGTTGCGGTGGAAAAATCCAGAATCTGAGAAGTATGGGATGGTGACCACTCTTATCACAAATGACTCTGCTCATTTAGTTTGGGGATCTATTGTTGACCCTTTCAGCAGAGAACCTTCTCGAATTCATATTTTGAGTCATTGGCCATTCGAAGAAGAAGATATACAGTAAAGTACAATGTCTTGCATTTGCTAAGCAGAACCTTCAATTCCACAGTAAGAGAAAACGTCAGAATTCAGTGCTAAATGGGTTCTGCTATCTGAATCAATATTCGGGTTTGTGCTAGTTGTGTGCAGAAGAGACACAACTATGCCGTCCATTTCCGGGGCCCATCAATCTGCCCCCCTTCCCCCCTTCCACTGCCTGTGCTCCCAGCCCAGGGCCTTGGCCTCTGCTTTCCTTTTATTCCTTCCAGTCCGACCTTGGCCCACCTGCTGGGCTTCTGACCCTGAGAGCCTGCATCTCCAGGAGCTGGGAGGTTCTTCCTAACGCACCACCCTTGTCTGCCCTTTGACCCTGGCCCATCTGCTTGCCTTCCTGATTGCTGATTCGCTGGTTAGCTTATAATAGCTCAACTTCAATGAATTCTTGTCTCCTAGCTTCAAATTTTCACTGTCTTCACTTTTTGCATTTCTACTGCAGAACACAGTCCTAGCGCTATTGCTTAGGATTCAAGACCACTGCCTTTGCTTTCATCTGTCTCAGAGATGAATATATAACAGAAGCTCAACTTCACCGACCTCAGCAAGGCGGGAGGATTGGGGTGGGGTGGGGGACAAGGGACTCACAAGGCAGGTGTTTCGCAGGAACACTTTCAAGTAGTTTCTTTAGTTAGGCAGAGACTTTACACACATTGGTACGACTTTCCTGCTTCTTTTAACATTTCCCCTAGTTCTTGGGAGCACTAAAATAATTCATCTCAATTCCTCCAGAAATTCCAGGGTGATTGTTTCTTTAGAGAGTATTCCAAGTTCTTGGAGCAATCATTTTGGTACTAGATCAAAACAATTTTTAAAAATCCATCTGACTTATGCCTCTGACATTGCTGGGAGTATTCCGCCCACAGAAAAGTCTCTGAGATTTCTGGGTCTCCTCAATTTTTCTGCAGACTGAGGCACAACCCCAAATTTCCTTAGGCATCCTGACCCTTCCAGTTCTTTGCCCTCTATTCTCATTTCACCTCCCCCCCCCCCCCCCCCCCCCCCCCCCCCCCCCCCCCCCCCCCCCCCCCCCCCCCCCCCCCCCCGTGGTGCTAGGAATTGAACCCAGGGGCATTCTACCTCCAAGCTATATCCCTAGCCATTTTTCATTTTTATTTGGAAACAGAGTCTCACTAGGTTGACGAGAGTCTCACTACTTGCTGAGGATGTCCTGGAACCTGCAATCCTCCTGTCTCTGCCTCCCACATACTGGGATTACAGGTGTGAGCCACCACACTCGGCTATTCCATCCATTTTTTTTTTTTTTTTTTTTTTTGTGGTACTGGGGATTGAACTCAGGGGCATTCTCCAAGCTACACCCCCAGCCCTATTTTTTATTCTTGATTTTGAAACCAGGTCTCACTAAGTTGCGGAGTGCCTCACTAGGTAGCTGAGGCTGGCTGCGAACCCAGATCCTCTGGTCTCAGCCTCTCAAATGCTGGGATTACAAGCGTGCACCACCCGCCCGGCTTCCATCCATTTTTGAACTCATACCTGTTATAAAGAGGCCTAAAGCCTCTTTATATTGGTGGTAGCATTATATGCTTCTTAATAAGAGGGAATTTGAGATCTCCAGGCACTGTAGCTAATCAAAAACCTTCTTTTGTTTCCCATATCTTTCCGAACCTTTGTTTTCTTCATCTATAAAGTGACAGCAACAACGATGACAGAGGTGTATGGAGCACTCAATAAACAATAGCTGTTATGTTTTCATCCTCACGATTGTTTATTTTTTAGGGAAATGAGTTAAGCCCTAATTGGGCTAGCATGTTTTTTGTATAACATTTGCTTGTCCTCTAGTTAAATAGTTCATTCAAAATGAATTATACACGTGACACAAAAAACTGCAGAGGAAAGTTGCTACCCCTGAATAAGGTATTGCAAACAGACATTACTTGCGTGATGCCTTTTTATTGCTTATTTTAGATGTGTAAGTGTGATTGCTATTGTGTGTGTGTGCGTGTGTGTTTTGCTTTTAATGAATGTAAGGGTGTTTTTTTAAGACCTATGACCTCAGTCCTATCACTTTGATTTTCTTTAAGGTTTGTTTTCAGCTCATGAAGGGGTAGAACATCTTTGACAGCTCAAAGAACATCTTGTACAGCATTGCAGTACAGTTTGGTAATGTACACAGGATGCTTAGGCCTTCCCTTCTCTACTTGAACTTGTTGACTTGGGATTCTGGCACCTTCTGGAAGTAAAATTTTCCAGCCCCAGAGTTTTCTGTTAATTCAAAGACCAATCTGGGACAAAGGTGATTCAGGGAACAGAGTATGGTGTTAGGGGGCTGGGAGCCCAGCCTGGTGGGGTCGTGGGTTGAGCTGCTGAACTGTTCATTTCTTTATTGATCTCGGAGGAGAACAGGCTAGAAGCTGAGGAAGATGTCAGCATAGGTAGATCTATTTAAATACCACACACCATTGGGCTGACCTAGAGGGACTGAAGCCCAGGCGGGTTCTCACGAGGAATGGGGCAGCAGCCTATGTCCAGACCCTTGCTTATGCTGGAGCTCGCTGGCTACGAGTGTGCGTGGGATTAGGTCTGCTGGTAGAACAGCAGTAGCAGAGTTATTCAGAGCTGGGTTTCAGCCTTGGTCTCGTGTCTTGGACAAGTCTTTTCTCGGTGTTTCAGTTTCCTCAAATTGTAATGAGAATAACCATATATTTCTCATATGAAATTACATTTAGTAGCACTGCAGTACAGTTTGGTAATGTACACAGAATGCTTAGGACAGGCATATAGAAAGTACTCGATAAATGGCAGATATTATTGATGTAGTTGTTATTTTCATGGTCATTTATGGTGCGATTGGAAGGCCTGGCCAAGGTGAGCAAGGAATTGTATATAGTGAGTTTCAAGGCCTTGAGCCTTAGACTCTATAGAAAAAAAAATCTTTCTAGTGGTGTTTTAGACTTAGAACTTTCCTAAGTTGCGGTAAGTAACTTCTCAGAGAAGCTTTCTAAGTTTTTACATTAGATACAGTAGAGGTGTTGTGGAAGGTGCTTCTGACCTTTTAGTTAATAAAAGCCAGTTATATTTTGGCCCGTTTGATCCCAGACCCAGATGAGAGGCATTCTATTGGGCAGCTGTAAGGGCTGAGCGCTGTAGAGGGAGCAGGGAGAAAGGAGTCCAGTGCTCCTGAAGATTCCTTTAGTACCAGCTTTACATCTACAATTTCCTTCTCTTTTATCATCATTAATTGTAAGAATGGGAGGTGATACGCAGGGTCTTTAAGGAACCAAGTCTGCCTCCAACAATCCTATTAGTATACTCTTATAGGAAGAGGCAATACCTACAAATGTATCCGAAAACCAATATTACCTCTGCCGGCCGGTATGACTGGATATCATGTAATGGATATAATGCATCCAGTAGACTTTGGTTAGGGAAGGAGGCATTTAAAGAAGAATTTAGTTAGGCCACGGGCAAAGGACAGTGAGACCAGCATTATGAGCATCCTTTTTGTTATATCTACTGTTATTTAGGATTGAGGCAGGAGGGCCAGGCAAAACAAGAAGCCGATACCCTATGGCTTTTAAGTGAGGACATAGCCCAGGCATTTTCCCTCCACTGAGAACGTATAGGGGAGAAAATAACAAAGGGGTGCCCATTAGGGCGACGGGTCCCTGCTGAGACTGTTTCCTGCTTTCGAAGTTTGGACAGGAAATTAGTCACATCGAATCAGCAGCATGGGGCGGGGAGAGTGCTAACCAGCTGTTGGCAGAGTGCCCAGAGGCCAGACAGTGGGCAGTAGCAAAGACCAGGGCGTGCTCTGTGGCATGAAACATGGCAGATGCATTCTTTTCTCTCTGGGAATCCATAAATGAAATTGACATGATTCATCACTGGTGCTCTTGGAGTTGGATTTTTTTTTTTTGGGGGGGGGGGAGGAAGTTATAAGAGTAGATGGGTGAAATCTAGAGTCTAGCCTCAGGTGAACGCAGATCAAGTAGAGGCTGCCTACAGCCCACAGGACACGTCTGTCCACAGTCAGGCACAGAATTGCTGAGTGCCATGAAGAAGGAGACACAGGGTGTGCCTGGAGTTTCAGAGGTGGAAGCTTACTGCTGGGCTATGTAAGGGTTGACCCGGGAATCCCCAAGACCGAGACCGGAGGAGAGGATTGAGAGAGGGAGAGAAAGTTTATTGTTCTGACAACAAAGGAGAACAACCCATTTTTATAGGTGGGGTAGGGGGCGGTCTTGCAGGACCAGGTACGGGGCTTCATAGGGTGGGACAAAGGGGAAGAAATTGGAGCCGGCCAGAGGGGATAGGCTGGCTGGTTCCTGGGCACGGGAAGGCACTGCCAGCTGATGCCTGGAAGAGAAGCCGGAATTGTGCCATGTTGGGGTGCTTTATGAGGATTCTGTTCCAATAGGCTAGGGGAAGAGAGGAAGGGAAAAGGAGGAGGAAAGGTTTGCGCAGGCGCATATTGGATTGGATTGTGGGAGAGGGCTGTGGCGAATTCCCCAGCATCCATCCGGGGATTTGTGTGAGCCAATTGTGGCAATTCTGTGTCCTCATCAGGGATTGGTTCAGAGATGAACAGCCCGTGATAACTGGACCAATAGGATGGCACAGTGGCTGGGGCTTCTGGGAAGAGGGAGCCGCTTTCTTCTCCCAGTGGATGGACGCAAAGAAGCGCTAGTCTCAATTGTGCTGGCGGGGCTCCTGGTACCACAGGAAAACCGAGCTTCCCCTGAAGCTGGAGAACTTTCTTCCCCTAGAAAAAGCCCGCCTCCCTGCCCTGGACGACGCGTCTGGAGTCGCAGAAGTTGTGTGGGCCAGTGAACAAAGGTATGAAGGCGAGAAAGTTCCAGAAGTGTCTGGAGAGCAGCCAGGGTTCTCCACCAACACTGCTGTTGCATCCCCTGGTCTGGTCTATGCAGCATCTGAAAACGGCATACACTACACTACTAATGTCATTTTGAAAAAAAATATTTTTTTAAATTTTATTTTAGTTTTGAGGTACTGAAACCCATGAGCATTCTACCTCCGAGCTACACCCCCAGCTCTATTTTTTTTCTTTATTTGGAAATAGGGCCTCACTAAGTAGTTGCAGCTGGCGGGGAACCGGCCATCCTCCTGTCTCAGCCTCCTAAGTACTGAGATTACAAGCGTGTGCCACCATGCCCAGCCAGTTATTTATTTATTTATTTTTTTTGCGGTACTGGGGATTGAACTCAGGGGCATTCTACCTCCAGGCTATACCCCCAGTCCTATTTTTTTATTCTTTATTTTGAAACTGAGTCTCACTAAATTGCAGATTGCCACACTAGGTAGCTGAGGCTGGCCGCGAACCCGGATCCTCCAGTCTCAGCCTCCCGAATGCTGGGATTACAAGTGTGCGCCACCACGCCCGGCTCCCGGCCAGTTATTTTAAGAGTGTGTTTAGTATTATTTTTTAGGGTTTTTTTTGGTTGTTTTTTTTTAATTTTATTTTTTAATTGGTGCATTGTAATCATACATCATTGTTAGGTACAAGCTAATAAAGGCATACCTGCACACATTTCTCATTTAACCCTTCCCCAATTCCCGCCCTGCTCCCTCGCCCTCCCTCCTTCTCAGGTTTAGTTTAGTGATTGATAAATTTGAACAAGATAGGAAAAATCAATTGTTTGGTGTTGGACTCCTTTCCTTAATTTGAACTTAATTCTTAAGTTTTAAGAAACTGCTGTATCAGTTGGTGTGTCTGAATTGCCGCCAGGCTCTCCTCTACTTTCTACCCACAGCAGGGGGCTGGAGAGTCTACAGCTTGGAAGCCCAACGTTGGTCATGTGACTTCACTTTTAAACCTCAGTTTCTTCACATAACAGAAGTTGTTAATGTTAAATGAAACAAAAGCTTGCTAATTTCTGTTACTGTATTCCCCAGAATCTTGACCTATTATTGTAAGAGGGAAACACTGGTCTCTCTTCCAGGGTTGCCAGAGAGTTGGTTCTGAGAAGGTCTGTGATATTGCCACATGAAAAGTTATGACTTTGGTGCCCTGGCCAGATTACATTTGGAATATACATATATATTCCAAATACATATGTCGGGGGCCTAGCCCGGCTGGAAAGACCCCGCCTCTAGATGGCGCCTGGCAGAGTGCCAGAAGTGGCTGCAGGTGGTATCATTCTAGGGCTGCGCCACGCCAGAGCGCATGCACCAGCACGCCCGGCTCGTGGCCGGCCCAGGTGAGAGCTGTATGAGACGCCTCGTGGCTTAGGCCCTGTGTGGCTTTAAGAGCCTCTGCCTCTCGCCCAAGTTGTTGTTGTTGTTGCTGGGGAAGAGTTGCTGGGGAAAGGCTGGCTGGGTTGTTACTGGAGTGGGTTGCTGGAGAAGTTCTGGGAGGAAAGGTTGTTGGTTGCTAGTGGAAGGTGGATTGCTGGAGAGAGGGGTTATTGGGAGTCTGTTGGAAAGGCACTATTTGGAGAGACGGCTTCTGTGCTGTGTTTGTTACTGCTTGTGTAGTGCCCTTGATCCCAGAGAGAGAGGTATAATAAAGAGAGGTTTGAATCAGCAGCATTCAGGCAGCGTCTTTATTGGGGCCTCACGGTTGAGGGTTCAGCCTGGGGTTCCCGATATACATACATATATATATATATATATATATATTTTCTATTTAGATTTATACTAATTTTTAAGACCAATCATGTTCAAGTGGTTATGCAATTCCTCCTATATCTTCTTTGTTTTACTCAGTGGTTTTCACTTGGCTGAAATGTGGACTCAGTGATGAGAGGAATTTTTTTTTCCTGGATTTTGTTCATAGAAAAGTGCTTAGTGAGACTCGGTTTCAAAATAAAGAATAAAAAATAGGGCTGGGGGTGTAGCTCGGAGGTAGAATGCCCCTGAGATCAATCCCCAGTACCGCAAAAAAAAAAAAAAAAAAAAAAAGAAAAGTGCTGGGAGCATAGTTGGCCCAATAAATGTTGGTTATATGAATGAATGAATGAACTGCTCAGCGCTATTATATATGCATAAGAGAACTATCTTTTTGATATTGGGAAGAAGTAGTGCTTTACTATATTTTATGAACTTAATGGATTTAAATTTATTTACTTATTTTTTAGATAGTAAATGTATTTACTTATTTTCTAGATAATAGTTATATGAAGTCTAAGTATTTCAAACATGTAATTTTTATTTGGTAAATTTAAAAATAAATTTAGATTTCAAAAATAGTGTCACATCTTGGCTGCTTCCATAGTTTGGCTATTGTGAATTGTGCACCTATAAACATAGATAAACATGCGTGGGTCTGGTAGTTTGGTTTCCATTCTTTTGGGTAGATACTCAGAAGTGGTATTGCTGGATCATATGGTAGGTTCGTCTGAGGATCCTCCATACTGTTTTCCAAAGTGGTTGCACTAATTTGCAATACCACCAACAATGTATTAGTGTTCCCACTTCTCCACATCTTCGCCAGCAGTTGTTGTGTTCATGTTTTTTATGATTGTCATTCTGATTGGAGTTAGGTGGAATCTCAAGGTAGTTTTGATTTGCATCTCTCTGATTGCTAACGATGTGGAACATTTCCTCATACATTTATTGGCCATTTGTATTTCTTCTTTTGTGAAGTGTCTATTTAGATCCTTTGCCCATTTTTTGATTGGGTTATTTGTTTTCTTGACTGTGATTTTCTTGAGTTCTTTGTCTATCCTAGATATTAGACCCCTATCTGTAGAGTAACTGGCAAAAATTTTCTCCCACTCTGTGGGCTCTCTGTTGAGGTTCTTGATAGTTTCCTTTGCTGCACAGAAGCTCATCAGTTTAATGCAATCCCATGTATTGATCTTCCTTTGAGTTGCTTGTGCTTTTGAGGTTTTGTTGAGAAAGTTTTTACCTGTGCCTATGTGTTGAAGTGTTGAAGAAGAACAAAATCATGTTATTTGCAGGGAAATGGATGCAGCTGGAAAACATTATGTTAAGTGAGATTAGCCAATCACAAAGAGTAAAGAAGCATATGTTCTCCCTAATATGCAGATGCTAGGGAGAAGATGGGGCATAAGAGGGTCTCCAGATGGAAAAGGAGAGACCCTCGATAAGCAAAGATGTTGATTTAATCGAAGGGGATGGACGGGAGAGGAGGGACACCCTAATGTACATCAAGGTTACTCACTGAACCGAACTTGAGAGGGAGGGAGGGCGAAGGAGCGGGGTGGGAATTTGGGGAAGGGGCCAAATGAGAAATGTGGGCACATATGTCGTTATCAATTTGTACCTAACAAAGATGTATGCTTATAACACACGAATAATAAAAATTAAAAAAAAATAGTGTCACAATCTATACATACAGACTATCCTCTTTGTTAATAAGAGGCAAATGGAATGGCTTGGTTTGACTAATACCATCCATTTTGATGAGCTTGCTTTTTGACGTTTTACTGTGGACTAAAGAAAAAAATGTAGAAAAATTGTTGAATTCTAGATATGGATATTCTCAATCTTACTGATCACTGTCACTCTGATACTGCGATTCAAAGGAATCAAAGAGGAGGAAACTCTCATTGTAGCCAAAGAAAGACTTCTTACTTTTCCCATCAACTGTGGGGAGTGGGGGAAAGAATAACAAAAAGCAAGAAAAAAATCTAAGTCTATCATGGCAATTGATAGAAGCAAAAATACTTGAAATAACAAATGACTCCCGCTATCTGGACTTCCACGCTGTCTGCCTTGCTGTCAGCAAACGGCTTCTGTGAGAGGGAGCAGGTGTAAGTCCCGGAGACTGCACTGTATGTATGGCGGAGGCAATGTGTCTTGATGGGAAGCCAGGGATGAGGGACAGGATGAGACTCAACCGAGAGGGATTTGGGACGTAACTCCTCTTCATGTTGGAGTGAAGGCGGATATATAGCAGTAGGAGGACTCCGGAAACATAATTCACTGAAATGAGAGGGTGATAAAAGGCCCTTTTTTCTTGCCTTTTGCAGGGATAAATTACACCCAGAGCTACAGAAATGTTCCTTTCCAGCTTCAGATTAAGTGCGCTTGTATAATAAACATTTCTGTAACATTCGGCTTCTTTAACCTAGACAGCTCAATTAGGGCTGTGCGATAAAATACAACTTCTATGCACTTTGTGAGCACTTAATGTGACTGAGGGCCTGTTAGCAAGAACTCACACAGAAAATAGGTCTCGCCAAGTGTTTAAGGAAATTGAACCGGCACTGTGTTTAACAAATATATATATATATATAATTTCACATATATACACAAACATATACATGTACCGATGCATATCTTTTTGATTCTGTATCATCTAATTGTATGGATGTATGTTCATCTTTTTGTGTAAAAATATCTTACTATCTTTGCTACTTACTGGAAAATTATGGGGGAAACTTTGGGAAATTGTTATGTATAGGCACAAGTATTTATTTCTTAATTATTTTTTAAAAATACTTTCGTTTGTGCATTGTAGTTGTACATTATAGTGAGACTCCTATCTTTGCAACTTACTGGAAAACTACGGGGGAAATTTTGGGAAGTTGTTATGCATAGGCACAAATATTTATTTCTTAATTATTTTATGAATACTTTTGTCGGTGCATTGTAGTTGTACATTATAGTGAGACTTGAAGTGATAGATTCATACATGCACCCAGTACTTGATGCATTTCTCTCTGAATCCCAACCAGCACCCCTTCCTCCCCCCATGTACACGTGAGTGAGATTGGTAGTGATACCTTCATGTCTGTTTCCTTCTTCAAACTTGTTTTCTGCTTCCACACCTTCGTCCTCCAATCCCCTTCTATTATTCTACTGGTGTCTCCCCTCTTTAACTGAAGTCCCTTTGGCACAGATGTTTAAAGAAGTCAGGAACTCTGAAGACTCTTAAAAAAAGTACAGAGAAAGCTTTAATTTTTTTTTTTTTTTTTTTTTTTTTTTTTTTTTTTTTTTTTTTTTTTTTTTTTTTTTTTTTTTGTGTGTGTGTGTGTGATACTGGGATTGAACCCAGGGCATTCCGAGCTACCTCCCCAGCCCTATTTTTTATTCTTTATTTTGAAACAGGGTCTCACTAAGTTGCAGAGTGCCTCACAAGGTAGCTGAGGCTGGCCACGAACCCGGATCCTCTGTTCTCAGCCTCCCGAATGCTGGGATTACAAGCGTGCGCCACCACACCCGGCTTGGCTCCTATTTTTTTATTCTTTATTTTGAAACAGTGTCTCACTAAGTTGCAAAGGGCCTCACTAAGTAGCTGAGGCTGGCGGTGAACCCAGATCCTCTGGTCTCAGCCTCCCAGGTACTGGGATTACAAGTGTGCACCACCACGCCCGGCAGAAAGCTTTAATTGTGATCTATAAATTTGCTTTGAATTCAAGGTCGAACCAGCCAGACCCTTGACCCAGAGTTGTACTGGTTGATGAACTTGCCTGCTCCTTTTTTGGAGGAAAGTAAATGTTAGGGCTGTTGCAGAATTGGTTTCGTAGAGGTCCGGTCAGATGGAGTGGTCTGCTCACAGCACAGGGGTCACTGGAGAGTGTGCCTTAGGTCCCTCTCTGCTCCTTCCAGACTAATCCTAGCCCATGTGACACCATCATAGTGACACAGATAGCGCCATAGGTCATCCGCCGCTGTGCCTCCTTGGGACCTCGGAGGCTCGCCCTCGTTAAATCCATTCCACTTTGTACTTCCATTTCCATCTCTCTGGAGGTGTGTAGAGCTCCCGATTCAGGCCAGAGGCGTTCATGTGATTCATCTGTGTAATTGGAACTTAGTTTTTACTGTTCCATGACATGCCCGACTTGTGTGACAAACCGCAGTCTCCTTCCCTTCCCTCATCTCTCCCCCTTCCTGCTGCACTCCCTCTGTGCCGTCTTCCGGGAGTGGCATTGCTTCTTTGGTAGTTTAAAGCTCTTTGTAGTCCTCAGGTGTACCTTCCCTGAGGAGCGTTTCCTGAACCCCTGCCGCTGGAGGCACCTGTTCCCTGCTTTCCTCTACGGCTTCATTCTAACTTCTCTTAGGACATATCAATTTCTGCTTATGTTATTATTATTACTTATGTTTGACTTCTCTTATGACATATCAATTTCTATTATTATTATTATTATTATTATTATTATTATTATTATTATTATTGTTTGCAGTACTGGAGATAGAACTCAGGGGAATTCTACCTCCGAGCCATACCCCCAGCCCTATTTTTTATTCTTTATTTTGAAACAGGGTCTCACTAAGTTGCGGAGTGCCTCACTAGGTAGCTGAGGCTGGCCACGAACCCGGATCCTCCAGTCTCAGCCTCCCAAATGCTGGGATTACAAGCATACGCCACCACGCCCGGCTCTACTTATATTATTATTATTATTATTATTATTATTATTATTATTATTTATGTTTGACTTCTGACCTATCATTTTCTGCTTATATCATTATTATTTATGTTTGACTTTTCTCATGACATATCAATTTCTGTTTATATTATTTTTTATGTTTAACTTCTTTTATAATATATCAATTTCTGCTTATATTATTTATGTACCTGTCGTTCACCCCTGGAGGGCAGAGTTGGCAAATGATGCTCTGCCATGCTAGGGACTAGTGCTGTTTATTCTCCTCTTATTTTCCCATTAATATCAAGCATATTTATAAGAATCCCTGCTTCTGGAGAACACTGGCAATGGCTTGGTTTTTTTTTTTTTTTTTTGCCTTGTGTAGACATAATTCGAGTACCTATAAGAAAGTTGTCGGTAGGACCAGACCCACGACGAGTAGCATACAAAAGTGTAATTCCATTTGTGGAGGGAAAGGATCACAGTGTCTTCCGGAAAAAGCAAAAAGCAAAACAAAAACAGAACCTTTTCTAGCGAAGAGGGAACTTCACTGACTAAACACAGAAAGTTTGAGGAACATCAAAAGGCGAAAAGATGAATTTTTATCGCTCCACAATGTCTCTCCAAGGAGATAATTTGGTGGTGTCTGGCATGTGCTCTGTACTGGATCGGTTAGTGTTCAGGAGTTTTTCACTGGGCTTGTTTATCACTGTTCAGATCAAATGAGATAAGTGGGGCTCTGGGGAATTCTTTTATTTGCACTTCTAATTGTTTCCTTCAATGTGACGATAAAACTTCATTCAGAAAGCTGGCAGCAGATTTAAGGAGATAAAATAAGACCTCAGATGGCTGTTAGCAACACAAATAACTTTTAAGTGTTTTTGCAAACTGCATGTCAGCCGCAATTAACAGTATGAGGTTTATTTGGGTGCAGTAGATACCCTGGGTTAGCAGTCTCTCATGCATCAGTGCTTATTTTATTTTATTTTTTTTTATGACTTGGAAATTGAGACGTCCTGTCTTGCCTGAGACAGATGGGTGCCAGCAAACATTGATGCCCACTGTGTGATCAGTCTCCAGGGCCACCTCGGCCCTCGCGCCCTGTGGACCTGTCCCCTTAGCACAGGGATGGGACATTGACTTGAGAAAAGCAGATAAGGGGCACCGATTCCCATTTTTAGTATTCTCTTTTTTTCTCACTGGGTGTAAAAAGTGTCTACCCTCTTGAGAAGAAGTAAATAAGATATGGGGATGTTGCCATACTCAATAGAAGCTAGACAAATCTTTTCATTTTTCTACTGCAGAATGTTTTCTGGTGCTTGTCAAAATGTCCTGCGTGCTGGGGGATTCTACATGGGAACCCCACAAACGAGCCTGCTTTGTGACAGCCCCAAGCTGGCGCTTTGTGTCAATAGAAGCAGTGTTAGGAGACTTGTTGAAATGGGTTAAAAAGCGAGTTGATTAGCCCTGTAATTAATGTGCTACCCTTCTGTTGCCTGCTGTTCCGATGCTAACTGTAAACTGTAAACTGTACTTGAACCAGCACTGTCCCTTTTCTGATGAGGCATGGCTAGTGATTGTGATTTTATCTCTTCTAGGGGTTGTTTCTGTGCCCACGCTCAATCATCGTGATGGCTTTGTCTTTACCATAAACATCAAATGGTACTGTATTGGGAACGCTATGTAACCATTAACCACATTTTAATTTGCCTGACAATTATAGAGATGTAGTGCTGTCACGGAAGTGGGCTGCCTCCCTGCCACGTCAAAGACACTGAGAAATAGCTTTTCCCGTGTAAGCCTTTGATAAACAGAGATGCTGTTCCTATCAGCTCAGAAGGATTTGGGCTTTGAGTGACAGAAAACCCTACTATGGTGTTTGAACGTGCTTCGTCATTCTCCGCACATTCTTAGCACACAGAATGACGAGGTTTAGTTGGAACTTGGTTGTGTCCCTGCAGGGTCTCAGGCAGGAAGAAGGAAGGGGAAGCAGAGAGGGCAATGTCTGTAAGAGGAAATCTCTTTCCAGAATCCTTGCTTTACACTTTCTTAACCTCATAGACACTCCTCTTTGCAGTGGGATCCGGGGAATACTATACCATGTCAGATCTTGATTCTGTGTCAAATGAAGAGGGAATAATGAGATTTTGAGCCCATTAACAATATTAACCACACTGATGTTAAAGTAAAAGAGTCGCATGTTTGTTGAGAGTTGCTTTTGGATGGTTTAGAATCTCACTCTCTTGGGCTGAATATGTCCAGAGAGTGGCGCTGAGTTGGGGAGAGGTGGAAAGAATGGAAAAACTGGAACGGATCAATATTTGTAGTTCTGGGGTCAGTTACCTTAGAAGTCAAGGAAACAGAAGAATCTTCTGGTGACTAAAATGGGACTCTTTTCTCATTCTTATCCTTCCTTTTTTCTCTTTTATGCACTCTAGATTTATCCTTGATATGGGGACACTTATAACAATTGCCACTCCATCGCACATGGCCTGCCGTATGAAGACAAATGCTTTGTTAAGATAGATACTGTTCGGGGTAGACTAGACAGTATCTTTTTTTTTCTGCAGGAGGAAAGAAAGAAAAGGAGTCTATATGGAGAAAAAACAGGAAGTACCAGCCAATATGATCTGCCAAGAAATTGATGTTTGTAAATCTTCACTTGGTTTTATTTTCAGTATTTGTGAATTTGCTAAGATTACAGAGTCTTTGACATTAAGCTATTGTAGCCCAAGTAGTTTCTGAGGGGAAGGCAGTACAGGATCGATGGCTTTAGGTGAACGCCATTAATTTGTTTCAGACCAGGTTTTCACAGTTAATTTTATATTCTGACAATTACATAAATTAATCCAGTAAATCCAACCAAGCCGACCAAGATTTTCTGGATTTGTCATGCACATTAAAATGTCGTCAGCATCCATGGTAATTTATACAGCCTATGAGCAGAGGTAATCCTTTCCATGTCCTGCGAGGATCTAATAACCAGACTTAATGGCTTTAATGCTAAAATAAACAGCAGAGGATCTCAGCAACACCTCTGCTCTGCAGCTTGTGCAAGTAGCTGGTGTGTGTAGAATATTTCATGGATTTTTTTTTTTAAAGAATACTAACACCCATTCTTCTTTTTTTTTTTTTTTAAATCTACACATCAGTGGCCAATTTATTTTCAACATGAGTGCCAAGACAATTCAATGGTAGAAGAATGGTCCTTGCAACAAGCAATGCTGGAACAACTGGATATCCATATGTAAAATAATGTACTTCAACCCTACCTCACACCGCTTACATAAATTAACTCAAAATGAATAAAAGGCCTACATATGGGAGCTAAAACTATAAGGTGCTTAAGAGGAAACACAGGTGTAAATCTTCATGCTCTTGAATTAGACTATGATTTCTTAGCTAGGACACCAAAAGCATAAGAAATCAAAGAAAAATAAATAAATTGGACTTAATCAAAATTTAAAACTTAATAGATATAATCAAGAAGGTGAAAAGACAACCCACAACATAGGAAAAATATCTGCAAGTCACATATATAATAAGGTTCAAGTATCAAGAATGTATGTCACTCTCGTAACTCAACAGTAAAATGTCATCATATCTAACAAACACCCATTCTTATTCCAAATCAAGATGTTTCAGTATAGTATCGATCATTGTTTGATTGGATGAGTTATATATCTTGTGTTCATTAAAATTGTAATTAGTGTGGTAAATATTTAAAATGGCTATAGCTCCTCAAATAAATCCATGACTGTAATTTTTTTTAATTTGGTGCATTGTAATTCAACATCATATTGGGGTACAGAGTGTCAGAAGAATACATGCACACAACCCTTGGTGTAATCTCGACACTGAATGTCTTGGGCCACTAGCATCTAAATTACTAGTTTTGAACCTATGATATGGAGATAAAAATAATGATGGGTCCACCCTCAGCTCTTACAGGTCCATGCATGAAATCAAAAGATTTCAGGGTAAATGAAGTAGTGGCACACGTGTTGGCAAGAAACATTTGTGCCACTTTCTAGTCTTTGACTTGCTCCCTCAGCTAAGTGCCCTTTTGCAGAGCACCTGCACGTGATGCACATCTACCCTGAGTAGTCGGATTTTGCTTAACAAGAAAAAGTGGTTGGCGTATCACTCAAAGGATTTCTATGAAGTGCCAGCAGTGTACAACTGGAGAATAGTGTGTGATGAGAATTAATGGATTTCCTGTTTATTTGCCATGTCAGACCATATAGGTATTTTGATATTTGAAAGGCTTATATGTACAGCCGTTTCCTCTTTTTGAATTCTACATATAAATGAACAAATAAATACCAATTGCTTATCAGTGATGGGCTAGGTGCTTTATATACGTACAATTTCCTTTATTATTTGCAGTAGGTCTCGTTTTAGAGGTAACGAAAGAATCAAGTTAGGGAGGTGAATAGGAAAAGGTTAACCAGCAGCTCTGGCTCCTTAAACCCCATCTCTCCCCAGAGTCTTTAGGACTCACCCTTGGCTGGCTCCAGGGAAATGATGTCTTAGGCCTTGAAGCCTCCTGCTAAGAGTATCTTTGTATGCTTGAGGCCTTGGGCCATGCCAGATAGTTTATACCAACAGTATGATTTTGAGTGCCCATCTCTTTTTGTCGGTGGGATATTTGGGTTCACTGGTATCAGTTTGATCTCTGGGAGGCTGCAGTCTGAGTAGCTGCTGAGTTGGTCAAGCAGGGATTGTACCTTGTAACTAACTTCCAGTAAATTCCCTGGACAATGGGACTTGGGTGTGCTTCCCTGGCTGGCCACCCTTCCTGTTTGTCATCACACCTTGCTGCTTAGGGAATGAAGCACTGTCTGGGTGGTTCCACTGGGGAGTCACAGATGGAAGTTGCAAATGGGAATTTCCACCTGGTTTCTCTTAGACTCCTCTCTGTGCTGATATTAATCTGTAGCTTTCCCCCATAAGAAGCCACAGAGTGAGTACATGGCTTTTCTGACTTCTGTGAGTTCTAGCGAATCACCAAGCCTGAGGATGGTCTAGGGATCCTTGATTCAGGAGGTCATGTGACTTGTTTTGATTATGTAGATAATTGTGGCAGATCAAGAATTTGAACAGAGACTTCCAGTTCTACATGTGCATATTCCAGTTGTTCTGATCATCTGTGGGAAACTCAGTATCATCCCACTTCAACGGTCTTCCTTCTATTCTTCCCTGAGAAGCATTTCTGCAACGTGTAGATGGTAGATGAGAAAAAGATGCAGTATTTGGTATTTGCATCTTCGTCAGTGGTAGGAAACTGCATGTGCTTCAGCAGGCATGAAACTTTGCAGGGACCTGCAGGCTTTCTTCTGCAAGTTGCCCATCCTTGTGATGGAGGTGCATACATTTATCATTTGGACTTTCTTACAGTTTCTTTCTGCAGCTTCCCAACCTTCTCAAAGCTTAGCTCAAGCTGTGGACATTCCTCATTCATTTTTTTCAGCAGTCTCAGTGGTATGGTAGTCATTGATCTTCCTATATTAAACTTATGCCTGCCTATAATACCTAGATTGTATTGACTGAACAATAAGACAGAGCATTTAGCACCAAAATTGGTCCCAGGAAACAAATTGCAAGCTAAGATTGTAATCATTGAAAGGAAAACAAGGCAACCTTTGCCCTGGCTCTCTGCTTGGCAATGAATTGTGGACCACATTGCACGGGGGAACCCCAAGTAGAGCACCACCATTTTGCTGAGTTGAAGAGACAGTGATGGAGGGCAGTAGGTTGAGGCAGCCGGAATTTGTGAGGCATTGTTCCAGAAAAAAGGGAAGCATATAGAGAAAAATTTCTGGAATTCTGTATGATTATTTTCTTGGCTCTTTGCTTGAATGCTAAGCTTTGCATTCATACAATGAAGCTCTTTGATGCTGGTCAATAAAAAACTGCTAATAGCTCTCAACTGAATATGTTCTAGAATTCATATATGCCTAGAATAGTTTATATTTTGGCTAAATGACACTGAAGACAGTTTATTGAACACTTGGAGAGTTCAGTTAAAAAACAGAACTTGAAAGGATAACTTAACTTCCTGACAAAATAAAACTCAACACTCTTTAAAGGGAGTCAACGAAATCCAGACTCTGACTTCTGTAACCACCATGATGTCTGTTATTCTGTAAAAATTACTAGATATGTGAAGAAATGAGACAATGGAGAGTAAGTCACTAGCAACAGGTCTTGAAAAATAGAGATAATGAGATTAGTGCACAAGAATTTTTAAACAACTATTATAAATGCATGCAAGGATTTAAAGGAAAGCATAAACATTGTTAGGAGAGAAATGGAAGATATAAAAATAAAGAATAGAAGTTCTAGGGCTAAAAATACAATATAAGAAATTTTAAAAATTCCTGGGTGGGCTTAAGATGATGTCCTTCAGATAAAGAAATCCCTGAATTTAAAAACATAAAGAGAAAAAAAAATTCAAATGGGGACAAATAAAGCATAAAAATAGAAAACAAAAGAACAGAACCTCGGTGGTTTTTGAAACAATATAAAACAGTATAACAATATAAAATATTGAATTGGATTCCAAGAAGGGGCAGAAAAATAAAGAAATTATAGTCCTTTCTTAATATTTGATGAAAAATTTAATGCACATACCCAAGAAATTCAGTGAACATGAAGCAGCGTTTGCTAAGTACTTTAAGGGGCTTTATAACCAAATTTCTAAAACGAATGATAAAAGGAAGTCTGATAAGTACCAAGAGGGGGAAAAAACTATTTCATGGAAGGAAACAAATATAAGAATGACCCATCATTTCTCATTAGAAGCGACACATGCCAGAAAACTATGGAATGATAGACATCTTTACATGGTTGACAGGAACAAAAATCTCTAGGTGTAGAATTCTCTTATCACAAAATACTTTTCAAGAATGGAGACAATAGCCGGGCGTGGTGGCGCACGCTTGTAATCCCAGCATTCGAGAGGCTGAGACTGGAGGATCTGGGTTCGCGGCCAGCCTCAGCTACCTAGTGAGGCACTCTGCAACTAAGTGAGACTCGGTTTCAAAATAAAGAATAAAAAATAGGGCTGGGGGTATAGCTTGGAGGTAGAATGCCTCTGAGTTCAATCCCCAGTACCGCAAAAAAAAAAAAAAAAAAAAAAAATTAAAAAAAGAATGGAGACAAAAATAATTTTCAGAGAAGCAAGCTGAGAAATTTTGTTATAGCAGATCAGCAACACAAAATGTTTAAAGAAATTCTTCATAAAATAAGAATTGTTTTGTTCTTAAATTATTCTAAAAAATTCTCATTGTTCAAAGAAAACACACAATAACAGTTGTATTATGGCATTTATAAAGATGTGGAAGTAAAGTATAACTAAAATAGCTAAAAATGAGTGTAGGGAGGGAAATGGATCTTATATCATGTATGACATAGTGTAATTTTATGAAATGTTAAAGATGGATGTTATACAACCTTAAGCAATGGAAGAGAGAGAGAATGGTACTTAACAAAAGAGGAAATAAAGTGAAAAATTAAAATACCATTACTCAACTCAAAAGAATGAAGGAAAAGGGTAGTAAAATAAAAACTCAAAAACCAGATGGCATAGATGGGAAGCACACAGCAAGATGACAGACTTCAGCTCAATGATAATGATAATGATCTTACATGAATTGGCTTAAACACTCAGTGAAGAAGCAGAGATTGTCAGAAGTGGGAAAAAGCAAATACATGTTACCTAAAAGTAAGAGCACAAAAAGAGATAAACTATGAAAGTAAGAGTGTCTATAACACTAAGAGATACACCATGAAAGTAGGAGTGTCTATATTAATAACAGGAAAAACAGACTTCAGGACAAGAAGTGTATACAGAGATAAGTAGAATATATCATCATAATAAAATATTCATCAAGAAGATGACAGTACTTTTTGTTTTTGTCAAATTACAGAGTTTTTAAGTCCATGAAGCACAACCTGTCAGAGCAAAGGATTAATTGACAAATTACAACTTAACAATTGGTGGTTTCAGAATCAATAGAACCTCAGTAATCAATAGAACCAGAAATCAATGAATATAGAAGACTTAAGCCAATTTTACCTAATTGGCACTTATTTAACACTATTTCCAATAATGGCTGACTACAAGTTCTTTTCAAACATAAGTGAAACTGGCATTAATATAGACAGTATTATGGAAAGTAAAATGAGTTTCAATTAATGTAAAAAGATCAAAATTATATAGAGGACACAAAAATGGAACAGACTAGAAAGCAACAACAGAAATATATGTTTACTAATCTAAAATATTTAGAAATTAAACAATACATTTCTAAATAATCCATAAACCAAACAAAAATCAGAAAAAATTAGAGTATATTCTAAATGGAATGAAAATGAAAACATAAAATTAAACATAGGTAACTCAGTGCATTTAATCAGAAATGGCAATTTACAGATTAAAATGTTTTTTACTAGAAAAAAGAAAGGCTAAAACCAATGGTATGAATTTCTACCCTAATAAGCTAAAAGTACAAATTAAACCCAAAGTAAGTAGATGGAAGAAAACAATAAAATAAGCCAAAATAAAAGAAGACAAATAAGAGAGGAAATGAATGGAATAAAATCATTTTTTAAAAAGATCAATAAAATTGATAAACCACTAGGTAGACTGATAAAGAAAATTAAAAAACCCCACAAATTACAGATAATAGAAATAAAATGGAAAGGTTAGACATCACTACAGGTCCTACAGAATATTAAAACACAATAAGTATTTTATGAGCATCTTTATGCCAGTTGAAACGATCCGATATGTTCTGTGAGAAAACATAAGCAATGTCTTAAAAAGAAACAGAAAATTTTAATAGCTTTATATCTATTGAGATCTGTATTCATAGTTAACATAGAGTAAAGAAGTCATTATTAAATGGAAAGGCATCCTTTGCTCATGGATTAGTAGACTTACTATTGTTAAAAATGCAGGATTTTTCAAAGAAATCTGTGGAATCAAATCAGTTCTTATAAAACTTTCAATGATTTTTTTGCAGAAGTGGAAAAAAATGGTTCTAAAATTTGTTATGGAGTTGTAAGGAATCCCAAATAGGCTTTCTTTAATAATCAGAACCAAAGATACCTTGGTCCTTGTCATCCCACAGAACACTGTGCTGGTCTGCTACATTGATGACATCATCTGATTAGACCAAGGAAACAGGGAGTAGAAATAATTGAAATGCCTCAAAATTTTTCATAACATTTCAAGAGGTCTAGAGAGGACTGGAAGGTGTATACTTTTAGTAGTCTGGCAGTGCAGAGAGTCCCATTCACAGTGAAAGTTAGATTGGACATGCATGAGGGAATCAAGGTGTCTGAGAGTGAAACAGTCTTCACCACTTCACCACTGTCTCTCCTTATGATTCACGCTCAAAGTGTGTCCTTTTATTTTCACATATTTGGCTTCTGTTGGTTGAGAAGCCATAGGTCCCAAGGGAGAAATGTTCCCCAGAGGGCATACAAAATGAATTCCACTGGCCTGAAATTTGAGACTGCTCTAGCTACTTTGGGATCCTCAAGCCAGTCAACCAATAGGCACACAAGGTTTTTATTACATTAATAGATAATCAGCCCCAGTAAGAATAGTTTGTTGGAGCCTATTGAGTAAGCACTGCACTCTGTGGGGTTTGTAAGCTCAAGAATATCCTAATCTTTGCCCCCAAAATACTTTGTTAGTGATCCTATCTGTACTGAGCTATTTTAATCCTCCAGTAAGAGTTATCACTGTCTAGTTTATTGGGGAAGATAATTACATAAGCATGAACTAAAAGCATAATTATAAAATATGTTGTTATAATAAAATCAAAATAGGAAGATCAAATTTAGATCAAGGGATCAAGGGAGGAGTCTGAAAAAATAAAATCTATGATGAACTTTTGATGATATGTTTGGACCAGCAAGCAGAGACTACAGGAAAGAGCATTCTAGACAGGATGAAATGCAGTGGGAAGTTTGTCTTGGTTGAGGACTGATGTGGCTGTAACGTGTGACAGGGTGTGACAGTGGTGACAGAGAAGAGGGCAAAGGCCTGGGCATGCAGGGACTCATATATGAGAGTAAGGAGTTAGGACCTTTGTGCGTGTGCGCGTGTGTGTGTGTGTGTGCGTGTGTGTGTGTGTGTGTGTGTGTGTGTGTGTGTGTGTGTGTGTGTTACTGGGGATTGAACCCCAGGACATTCTGCCTCTGAGCTCTTTTATTAGCTATAGGAAGACATCAAATGGTGTGAAGTAAAGGGATAACAAAAAGTAGTTTAAGCTTTATACAGATCTTTGCTGCTGAGGCAGGCGGGAGCTTGGGTTAGAGGTAACAGAAAATAAAAGGAGGCTGTTGCCGTAGCACAACTAGGAGATGGAGGGATTCAGTAAGGTAAGAGCAGCAGAGATGTAGTAAAATGACAAATGAACAGATCAGGAATCTGTTTACAGACAGAATGAAGCAGCCTTGGTGCTGGACTAGATACTGGGGGTGAAGAAGAATGCCGCTGAGCTCCCAGCACTGAGGCATCAAAAAGTGGATTAACGGAAGGACCCTTCACCAAGATGAAGTGATGGGAACTCAAGTAGGTTTGGGAGGTAAGATGGGGCTAATTTTGGATGCTTTTTTATATATACTTGGTGAGCTATCAAGTAGAGAGACCCAGTAGGGATGTGACTCTGGATCCTCGGCCTTTTTATTGATTGGAAGTCGTTGGCAAAAATGACTTCTGAATCCACGAGAATGGAAAAGAATAAGCAGATAAGGAAAGGATGCTAAGGGTGTCTAGAGCAGACCTTTGTGCAGCTGCAGGACTCTGAGGAATCCCAGATAGGCTTTCTTTCATAATTGGATCCAAAGGTATCTTGGTCCTTGTCATCCAGCGGAACACTGTGCTGGTCTGCTACGTTGATGACATTCCCTGATTAGACCAGGGAAACAGGCAGTAGAAACCTGAGGGAACATATTTGCTAACTGATTAGAAAGTCCATACTTATATTACATAACTATGGTTAGTAAGTTACAACTCTGTAGCATGTTAATTGCCATAGTTTTATAATGTATGTATATCATTGCATATAGCATAGTACTGTCAGTTCAGGATAATATGCTGTGTGTGTTAAATATTCTTGCCAATTTGAAGAATTAAGAGCCTTTAAAGAGTTAAGAGTTCAGCTAGGCATGGTAGCACATGCTTGTAATGCTTGTATTTGGGAGGCTAAGACAAGAGGATGGCCACTTTGAGGCCATCCATAGAAACTTGATGAGGCCCTTAGCACTTAGTGAGACCCTGTTTCAAAATAAAAAATAAAAAGACCTGGAGGTGTAGCTCAGAGGTAAAATACCCCTGGGTTCAATTCCCAGCACCCCCCCCAAAAAAAAAGTTAAGAGAGTTCTAATTTAGAGTCAAAACTTGAAATCAAACTCCACCTCTCCCACTTCATAATGTGATTTTACAAATGGATTAGTGCCTTAAACTTCAGTTTCATTGCACGTAAAGTTATACCTACTAATATGTCACATAGGATTGGAAGAGCTAAGCTCTCATATCTAGAATCAGATTGATAGCTACACAACAAATACTTTACAGTGGTCCAGCCATTGGTGGTGTGCTATCGCCTGTCCCAGCTGTTACCTTTAGAATATTGTGGTTGCTGCGGGTTTTCCTCTCTTTCCAGGGAATTGCTACCTTCTTCCCTTCTCTCCACTGATACCTCTTGTTTGGACTTCAGTAATGGGAGGTTTTCCCAAATGGCTGCTTCCTTCTTTGTATTCTCCAGAGAGAAGCCTTCTGAAAACACACACCGAATCACATTAGTCTCTGTTTAAAATGTCCAGTGGAGTCTGTTTTCACATAGAAGAAAGTCCAGACTCCTTGCCACGGTCAAGAACACCAGCTCCTACACCACGCTTCAAGCCCCTCTCTGTCTTCCTGCCTTTAAGCCATGTACACCACCTTTCGGGAAGACACCAAGACCTTCGCTCTTGCCAGACAGACCGACTCATTTCAGTCCTTCAGTCTTAGCTTGGAAGTGACTTCTCTGCCCCCTCTACACCCTCAGCTACTCTCCTTCTCGTCTTACTTGCTCGTTTGCTTGCTTTTCTGACTCTGCTTTGGAGCGTGAGCTCTATCATATCAGAGATCAGACCTTAGTCCATCTGGACTTACAAGGAATAGAACCCTCTGCTCCCAGTTCAGGAAGTCTCTGATCAAGACCCTAGCTGATTTCCTGTCTGGTAAGGTTCCACTTTTTAATTCACAAAATGGCACCTACTCACTGGGTGCTTCCTGGGTGGAAGGGACAGAAGAGCTCCTTCGGGCCGATTTTACATGGATGTTGATGCCCTTCATGAGGGCTTTGATCACGGCCTGACCTCTCAGTACCATCACCTTGGGGTTCTGACATCAGCGTATGAGTTTTCAGGACATGAAAACATTCAGATCATGTCAGGGCTCTTCTTTGTCATGTTCACCGCGGTGTCACCAGTTTAAACACAATGCCTGGCATGTACTAGGTGCTCAAGAAATGCTTGACTGAGTATATGAATGGTGATTATGAGCCTTCATTCACCATTCCCGAGCACAGGACCCTGTTTTGCTCACCATATTGCTAGCATCTAGCCCGCTGACCAGCACATCATAACCATTCAGTGTATCTGATGGTGACACAATGCCTGGGTAAGAAATGAGTGAATCAGTTAATCCAACATGATTCTCTAGTCTTAGCAGCTCCAGTAGCCACGACCATGTCCTTCATCACAAATATGTTAGCGTACTGCAAAAGACACATCAGAGCTAGAAATACTAAAAACCATCGTGGCCAATGTGTAAACTTTAAAATCCACATATCCTAACTATGAGGTCTTGGAGAACAAAGAACAATTTTAATTTTGCCCTTTCTATTACCTATATAAGATAAAAATAAAAATAAAAAAGAGTTAAGAGAGTTCTTATTTAGAAAGGCTCATGACCAGATCCCAACACACTCATACACAGCATAAGAAGAACTATAACCTTAGAATCTCTTCCCAAAGTGCCCCTCTACCAGTTGCTCTGAGCAGTCAGGAACTGTCTTGACCCACATTTCTGGGCAGCATATTTTTTCCTTCTCACCTATGACTATCATTCAAATACTGTGGTCCTAGATTGGACACACACAAGAGGAGAGTTAATCAAAGAGCCCTCGGCTGGAACATTTGACTTGCTACACATATTCCCACACCTAATGGGGATGAGGTTATTTTAAAAATAAATTGCTAGTGTGGAAGAAATTTCTCCAAATTAAAACAGACACAAGAGTTTTAGGTTTAGACAAAGTTCCACACCAATTTGTACTTTCTGACATCTGTCGGGACCGTTGCAGTCCATATCTCTTGGTTTTATTTAATAGAGGGCAAACTCTCATGTGTGAGAATTCCTATTACAGCCCTCTCAGGTGCCGTTTCTTTTCTCTCGAAGCTACGTTCAGGTATACCCTGGGATTTCTTTGACTTAAAAGGCTTGAGCGTGTTAAAACTTTATAGCTACTGCTAGAATTTTAGGATTTTCTGAGATTTAAGTGTCTGATTCTGAACCCTGGGTCTAAAAAATTTTTCCTTGTTAGGAGAAGAATACCTAGTCCCAGACCTCCCTGAAGTGACAGGTGTGTTCTGAGGATTAATGATAATGTTTAAGAAATACAGAGTTCTGTAGATGAAATATGCCTCTTTGGTTCCAGACACTAGTGTTCCAGCCTAGTCTTTCCGTTATAAAAATTGAATCAAATGTGTTTACCAGAACAGTGCTTCCAGGGTGAATGGGACCAATATATTTTTATATACCTAGCATATGCATAACTTATTAAAATATCTTACAGATGCAATTGGAAGAAAATGATGCACTTGAAATTTAATAACAGTTAATATACCGAGCACTTAATCATCGTCTTTTGCCTAAAAAGACCTCAAGTTCTGTTTGTAGATTTAATGATAGAACTATAGTAATAGAACCGAATCATCTAGGCAATTTAGTCCTCTCCTATCACTCTGTCCTCTTGGTGGAAATTGCATCCCTCTTTGGCAATTTTTTTACTTGACTTTAAGAACAATCTATATGATAATGGCTGCCTGAAGTCCTCAGCTTGGCACACCTTTTCTGTTTCTTACCTGTGCCCTTTTATCACAGTCAGTATTGTCTGCATTGATTCAATGCTTTATTTAAATGTACCGTAGAGGACTGAGTTTCTTTAGATTCTGGAAATGAAATCATTTTTTATGTGTAGCAAAGCATCGTGTTTGCAAACAGGTATGCTATGAGCATCTTTCAGATTATAAATTAGGCACAAGTTGGGTGCTGTATCTGTTTCCCTAGGCTAGTTCATAGAGGTGAGCAGTAATTCACTGATGGTTATGGGCTTTGTCCACTGTTGAATAGACTCGGAGTGAAACAGTCTAGAACCGTGTGGTTCATAGTCTACACGTTCTTGCCTTCAGGATGGAGTAGATTTTTCTGATCTGAAAGAACTAGGGTACCTTTTAAAGCGTGGAGTATTTGAGGGGATAATGTGCTCTAGGAGAGTTAGTATCTAAAAATACTGTTTTGATGGACATTTTAGTCATTAGATAAGAAAAATTATGTCTGAAAAATATAAAAGAATGCAAATATACACAAACAAGAAAATAGGCACCTAACAAAGAAAGCTGTCACCGTTCACAGAAATAAGCCAAAAGAGAAAACAAACAAACAAATAACTCATTTCAAATCTCTAGTTCGTAGTTGATTTGTTTTAGATGTTGATTTAACAAGGTCTTCTTTGGTTAGCTTTTAATAAAATGTTTTTATTGTACCTGTAAAATAGTTTACACAATTGAGTTTTATTATCATATTTAATAATATTATCAAATATTTATTGAGTTTCTTGCATAATTCTTGGCATATAGTAAGCATTAAACAAATGATTCTTGGATTCATTAAATTATATTGAATAAAATTAATTTTTAATGGAGAAAGATACCACTGAGGTATGTTTAGAGTGAGATGCAAACAATGCCTCTAAAATTAAAAATCTATCCTGTGTGTTTATTCTAGACCATATCCTATTTAGAACAGTTGTATTTTGGATTTAAATATTGCCCACTTTTTTGTTTTTAAAGATTTCAGCCTTTTAAGTAAACTTAACATGCATCTATGGAGAGTGATGTCAGCTTGAGTTGGGGACTCCCTGGGTATGTGCTCACAGCGGGACCCTCAAGAGTAATCGGAATTGGTAAAACCTCAGAGTCAGAAATCCAACATTTCCTCTTACCTAGGGTGTCTTCCATGGAATTCAAAGTTCTTTTGAGTTCTCCATGAAAAAATCTGGGAAACACTATTCCCTGTCTCTCTGTCTATCTCTGTCTCTCTCTGTCTCTCTCTGTCTCTCTCCCGCTCCCTCCCTTCACTGGTGAGTCATAATGTGAATTAGCATTTTAAAGTTCCAAAAGCCTAAAATAGTGTTTGCTACATTTCTTGAAATATATATTTGACCACAGAAGTGTTCATGGTGAAGGAAAAAGAAGTAAAACAGGAAGCTTGTGGGCGACGGAGACCAAGCTCACAATTTATCAAGTGGCTGGCTGTGCTTCGTGATTACGGACAAGTGTCATACGTAAATATGAGGGATCTCTTTTGCTATGGAAACTCTTGTTCATAGTGATTCAGAAATAAAATTCACGTGAAGGAGGCAGAGAGGGTTAGGCTAATGTAACGTGCAACACACATGGAGTTTATATGAGATTAAAAACAAGAAGCCGGGCGTGGTGGTGCACACTTGTAATCCCAGCATTTGGGAGGCTGAGACCGGAGGATCCGGGTTTGAGGCCAGCCTCAGCTACCTGGTGAGGCACTCCGCAACTTAGTGAGACTCGGTTTCAAAATAAAGAATAAAAAATAGGGCTGGGGGTTTAGCTCGGAGGTAGAATGCCCCTGAGTTCAATCCCTAGTACCGCAAAAAACAAACAAACAAAAAACCAAGAAGAATCACAATACCAGAAGTGGCCTTGAAAGATTCAGTTGCATCTCAGAAGTTCTCTATTTAAAATAAAACTTGCTCGATTAGTTTGCTGTTGTTGCTCCACTTTTCATAACTTATGTCATGAAATTCTAATATGGAATCCGAATTACTTCACTTAAAATTTGGGCTTGTTTCCTCGTGCTTGGCGTTGGTTCTGTGTGCCAGTCTACTGTTACCATCTTTCATCCGAATTCCTTAACTCAGTGCTTCTCTTTCTTGAAGAGAGGGATTTAAACCATGTCCCGAAGCTTGACTTCTGCCCCAGAGAAAATGGCAGCAATATCTTCTTCATTTCTGACTGGAGCGTTTTCCGAGCCTCCCACATAAAACAAGGGAAAACTCTACATAAGTGCCAACGTAGTGGGAAAAGAACAAAAGAGGCTTTTCAGTAACCCATTTGAGAAAGAGCTGGGATTTCTCTGAATATGGCACTCGGATACACCAAAGTAGTTTATGTGAGGATAAGTTACCGACTTAATAACTGCCTGGTTAGATAAAGTTAGGCAGCATGTGGATTTTTCAATTCTTTTTCAAGTCCCTGGCTAGAAAAGGGGCTTTGTTGGTGTCAGGTGGTTCTTCAAGGACAGGAGAAGCAGCTTGGAAAGCAGGCACAGGTGCTCTGAAAGGACTCGGATTGCGGCTGCTCCCGGAGCGCTTTTGAACAGGCAGGAAGAATGCCTTCATCTACCTTCAGTTCAATAATTAATGGCACGATTCCTGCAGCTACTGTTAGAATAGCAAATACGGGCAACTTGAGACTTTTAAAGGGATTTCATTTAAGATGCTTTATTTCACCGCATATTTGGGCCTTAATGGGTATATTGTTATCAACCTTACAGGGACACAAAGTGGAGATTTAAAAAAAAAAATTCCTTTTGTGGGCATTTTTTGTGACCTCCATAAAAGAAGAGATAGTCGGTTCTTTGGCAGAATATTTTAATAAATTTGTATTTGTCCTAAAAAGCAGAGCAAAGCATTCAAGTGATTCGCAGAGCACTGGGCTCTTAATTGGAAGCCAGGTGATTCTTTGCTCTTGACATGGAAGGTAATGACCTTCAGAAGACTGGAGTTACTTCATGCAGAGCTTGCTGCCCTTGGGAGCTATTTAACTCTAGAACATCCGCATAATTTTAAGGAATTCTGACACTGAAGTGGCTTCATGGAGAAAAAGAGGACACTTGCGCATGTGTGCACATGCGTGCATACACAAACATGCACACACACACACCATCAGTCTCATTTTTCTTAGGGCTCTGAAGAGCATCCTTTCATGGTGGCCATTGTGGAGAACCGCTCTCTGGTATTTTTCTCTGGAATCCCATTTTTGTGAATCTCTGGCTCAATGGTGGCGGTTTTCTCACCAGTCTTTTGTTGCTTTGTGTATAAAAGATATCTTATTTTATATATAAAGGGTGTACTCATCAGATGGAGCATGGACGGGACATGGTTTCTACCTCTCATCAAATACTTTACCAGATTATTAAGTTCATTTTTAATATTTTATGAGTGAAAATTAACTAACATTGTAATTATACTTGTAACTTGATTTTTTATTTATTCATCCTCTTATTGATTCATGTATAGGATACTGGATATTAGTTCCGGAAGAACCCTTTGAGATCCTGTGCTTGAAACTACCTTTTTTAAAATTAATTAGTGTAGCAAAGTTATTTATTTGGCTTAGGTCACACAATGCAGCAACCAGAATTCAGACAACCTAAATGATCACATATATGGTCACAAACTGTCAGAGAGCCTATTCTGAATCTAAGAAGCAACTTCAAAATCCACTTATTCTGATATTCCAACCTGGTGTTGAGCATAAGGTAACTTTTCACTCAATACTGGTAGACCCAGGTGAGTAAATAATAGATGTTGAACAGCAGCAGCCACCATAAATCATGATGCTTGTGCACTTGTTTGTTTTATTTATTATGAGTCAGTCTCTATCATTTATTTTTTCTGCATGAAATGATAAACTCACTTTTTTTCCTGCATAAATTCATAAATTTCACGTCTTCTGAGTGGAGACAAAGGAGCCAACCGTAGAGTTCTCTTGACTCAAGTAAAGTATTTCTCAAATGTCCATTGTGCCCATGTCGGCCCGTTTGGCAGGGCATTTCCATTTATAAATATGGAAACCACTTCTCCCTGAGTTGGGAGACAATATCCTTTCCACTTTTACGGGTGTCTGTTTACAAATGGAAAGATGAAAAGTTGCCCAAATGCCAGCTAGTTTTTCTTAAGTACCTAAAGTTTTATCTAGGTCAGTATCGTTCTTTTTACATGTGCCTCAAATAAGAAAATATGAACAATTTGAATCGCAAGTTAATTTTTTTTGGTTCTAAAGAAGTTTACAAATACATTTTTTTTTCTGTTAAAAAAAATCAGAACCTAATATTGGTATATAAATTTCACTCCAGAGCAAGCCCAATTAGGATTTAGATAGACCTTTTCAGTTGTTGTGACAAAGAATGGAAAGGTTTATTTTACTTCCCTGTTTGCATGGGAGTTTTAAATATTTTTCATAGATACAGCATTTATTACTTAAATAAAATTGAACTGAACTGATACAAAGAACAAGGTAGACCATCCATTTTGTTTGTGTTAATGTCTTCATGAAGACATTTATACATGCAGTGATAGAGGTGGATAAAGATGTATCAATTTCAGTAGTGTTTTAATGGAATGCAATCTGTCTTCCAAACTTTGTATGATAACTGATTCTTAAAATCTTGGTGCTAAGTTATATCATGATTGTTCATTAACTAACCCACTTTAATTTTTATTTGCTCTTAAATTTCATTGTTAATTTCTCTCTCAAAACTGTGTTTATTATCCCTTGCCTCCTTCTCTGTGACATCTTTGGCATCATCAATTTCAAAACTGAGTTGTACCATCTTGTGTTTAACTTACTATTAACCCAGTTGGGATGAATACTATTTCAGCTTTTAAGTCCTTTATACCTTACTCTGCTGTTCTCTCTCATTTTCTCATAAACTGGTATCCCAGCTCTGGAATAGATCCTGTTATGTGGAAAGACTCAATTAATTCACACTTTGATCTAATAAGATAGGCTCTATCCTTGGACAGGATTTATGGGCATGACAGGAAAGTCCCTCACTCTATCCCAAGTAGAATCCCCCCAATTCAACAAGCTGTTAGGCATTTGGAAATCTTTACTGGTTTTCTATATATGGCTTTTCAGCCTAGCATCCCACACTTCCCTGGTATAAATTATCCTGTTTTAAAAAATTTGAAATGTGCTTGAGATATTTCTGAAAGTGACTATCAACATAGACGGCGTTTCATTGGAAATGGAGCTGCAGATTCAATGCATTCTCCTGAATCGCCATCAGGCATCTAAAACACCAGGCAGCAAACTATCTTCTTTTCAGCTGGGCATCTATTAACGCTCCCTGGCCGTGTTTGTTGCAATACCAGCCAGATGGAATGAAGTCATTTCTGACTGTCTTATCAATCATATACAATTGCATATACATATTAATCATACTATAAATTTGACCTACTCATTTCATGGGGTAATCTCATTGCAGTTTCTTTTTACATATTAGCCAACATAGAGTCTTCAAGTTCCTTTAGCCTCTCTGTACTTAGTGGACAGCCCTACAGAAGAACACAGTTCTTAATTTATAGAGAGATAATATTCTGAAAGGTCATCTGTAAGTCACTATTTGAAATCCTCCCCAACAACACTATACTGGTTGCTTAGGTTCCTCTTGCTTATTTTTATCTCTTACTGTTATGCTTAGATATAAAATATCCCCTAAGGAGCTCACTTATTCATGTTTGGAGCTGATCTCATTGAGTCATGATGGTTGTAATCCCAGCAGTGGCTAAATCCATTGTAATGGGTTTATCTGGGTGGTGGTCCAGGTCAGTAGGGTATAGCTGGAACTGGGTCCCTGAGGGTGTGACCTTGGGGGTTACATATGGTTCTTCTCCCCCTGTTTTCTCTCTTCCTTCTGGCCTCCATGATATGACCAGCACAGCCCGCGTGCTCCCTCAGTCTCCCGCCACCATGCTCTGAGATTTTCGGTCCCCAGTCTCTCATAGACTAAACCTGAAATCATAAGAAAATCAATCTTCCTTCCTCTGAATTACATGGTCAGTCTTTTATACTATAGTGGCAAGGATGCTGATGGAACACTTACCACAACACAGTACCTGGTAGAGAGTAGGTACTAAAGAAAATTTGTGGAATGAAGGATAGGACTCAATGACATGTTCTTGTAAAATTAAGCGCAATGTAAAAATCTCTTCTTATGAGAAGATGCATTCAGAGTTCCTCTTTGGCATGATGCAAAGTTAGATGCACCCATAAACTAACATCACAATTCTTTATCCATTTCCCCCATTATGAACAGAAATTTCTGGAATTTAAGTAGGTGCGTCTTTCTGTGAGTTCTTTTTGTACTGAAGATTGAACCAAGGGACATTCTACCTCTGAGTTCTTTTTATTTTTTGAAACAGAGTCTCACCAAGTTCCTGAGAGTCTCGCTAAGTTGCTGAGGCTGATCTGGAACCTTTGATCCTCCTGTCTCAGCCTCCCAGGTACTAAGATTACAGGCATGTGCAGTTGCTCTGGGCCCCTGGGAGCTCCTGTATTTGCTGCATAGCTTGCTCTCCTCACTCTCTTGTCTTCTGCTGGTTCTAGGAGTTGCCTTCCTACTTCCCTGGAGCTCTGTGTAGCTTCGCATATTTTTATTTAAACTACCACTACTGAAATAAGGAGGGAAAATCTCATTTATAAATGTTTTCTCTTTCTTCTTTTGCTAATAACAAGAAAGCATACCAAATATTTAAAAAGAAAGAAAATAACACATAAAAGTCTTGCAAACTCCCTTCTATATTTCCTCTTTATTTATTTTTTTTCTGGTTGTTCAGGACAAGAAGTAGAGTTTTATATACATTCTATAAGATAGAGTCTTCTTATTCTCAATGGACAATGAAAAGGTTTTTCCCATTTAAAATGTTTATAGTGGGTACTTTTTCAGGCTCGGGCAGGAGGCTGAGACTGTTCAGAATCCTCTAGTCGATATTAGTTAGTTGATGTTGATTAAAATCTACTCTGAAACTCAGTGACAGGTAATGATAAACAATTCTCTTTTGCTTGGACATCTGAGATTTGGCTGGAGCTCTGGAGATTGAGGTTGAACTTGGTGAAAGGCTGGAGGTGAGATTTCCATCGGCTCCAGGCGCCCCTCCTTCGTCTGGGCTTAGGCTATGTGCTTTGCACGCCTATAGGAGAACACAAGAGAAAAAAACCCAGGGGCTGCGGCTTCTCAAGCCCTGGCTATTTATATGTCATTGGCTCAAGGAGTGACCCACCGAGCCAGCCACAACCCGGAAGTAAACTCCCCATCTTGCAACCGGAACTGCAAAGTCACATGGCAAGAAGGGATGCAGAGAAAGGTGCAGGATTGAAAGCAACAGCACAGCGTGGCTCAGGGAGGCTGGGAACTTGGTATATTTTAAAGCCCGTGTTCTTTAAATAGTTGTTTGGCATTTATTTGGTAGAGGTAGAGGGAAACTGAATGCTTGTTAGAACAAACAGCGCAAAGAAACAGTGACTCAGTTATTTACTCTTGCTTGCCAAGTCAGTGTCAATATTTTGAAAGGAAAAAGAGGAGAGAGAGAGAGAGAGAGAAAGAGAGAGAGAAGGAGAGAGAGAGAGAGAGAGAGAGAGAGAGAGAGAGAGAGAGAGAGAGATTGATTAAAAATAGTGTAATAGTTAGGAATGCAGAGTCTGAGCCAGGTTACCTGGGTTTAAATACCAGCTCTGTCACATGCTAACTGTGTAGCCTAGGGAAAGACATTTGACCTCAAGTTAGATATGATTATTACTCATATGACTTCCATTCTCTTTGGCTTTCTTTTCTATATACCAAGCCAGACAGCTTCTTAGGAGGCAAAGAATTTAAAATCTAGGCAATAAAATTTATTGCATCGCAATAAACTTCCATCACTAAGCTTTTGGTGTTCCAGCTGATTACAACTGACTTTTATCTATCTACAACTAAAAATGTTCATTAAAACAAAACAAAACAAAACAAAAAACTTAAGCCGGGCCTGGTGGCACATGCTTGTAATCCCAGTACTTGGGAGTTTCGCAGGTTTTCGGCCAGCCTCAGCAACTTAGTGAGGCCCTCTGCAACTTAGTGAGACCCTGTTTCAAAAAATAAGTAAATATAAAAAATAAAAGGGCTGAGGGTATAGCTCAGAGGTAAAATGTCATTGGGTTCAACCTCCAGCACAAAAACAAACAAACAAAAGCAAAACTTGATAGAGCCAGGTCTGCAAAAGAGAGGGCTGTTTACTTGGAAGCATGGTAAGTCTGCAGTGGAGTTTGTGAGCCTAAAATTTGAACATTAATTCCAGTTGCACTTTAGCACTTTCGTAGATCAGCCCCTCACTGAACTGTTGGCATGACTTTTCCTTTAATTCTGTTCTGACTCCTGGTCCCAGGCAAGAGGATAGAGTTGGATTGGCTTAAGAAACTAATCAGTCAGGAAGGACCCTGAATGCTGAGCTATAAAGAGATTCTGAAAAATCACTAGACATATAAGGACGTACACTTATTGAGTGGGAAGGAATACTTTTCTAAGTTGCTTGGAGTGGGAGGTGAGATTGCAAAAGACACATTTGAATAATGAAGCTAAGTTATTCTACAAGGAAAGAGGGTTGTGTTAACATATGGACTTCACTTTTTTTCTGTGTGGGATATGAACATTTGGGATCAGGGTTGGATTACAGGACAATAGAAGAAGCTGCCAACATTTCCAACAGAAAACAGAGGAAGGCCACGGTGGCTGCTGCCTGTACAGTGTGATTAAATGGCTGGGCCTTTCTGAGGCGTCCAGGTGTCTTGGTTCATCCGTAATCGATTGTGCACTTTTATGTGTCAGTCCTGCTGAATTGATCTTGAATCCAGCGAATAACTGGGACACAGAGGCTATGGCAGAGGGATGCCTTGCAAGTACTTATTGAGTGGCTGTGTAGTAGACGTTTTGCTCCTACAAGGAGAGAAGTAGAGAATAAGATAAAAGCAAAAGGCCCTGCTCTCAACAAGCTAATCTGCCTACATCTTTACTTTCATTCTGATTTCCAAAGCTGAACTGACCTTGCTTCTCTGGAAAAGCCAGCGGGCTCCCTTGTGCACGGGAACCTCCATTCCCACCCACGTGCAGGGACTTCTCGCCAGTGCACCCATGTCTCATCTGCTTCATTAACTTTCCTCTGTCAGATCATTCTAGAGCTTATAAACACGTCTAACACTTTCCGTCTTTCATGTTATTTCTACTTTCTGTGGTACTGGGGACTGAACCCAGGGCCTTCAACCACAGAGTTACATCTTCAGCCCTTTCTAAACCTTATTTTGCGATAAGGTCTTGCCAGGTTGCCAAGGCTGGCTTCGAACTCATGATCCTCCTGCTTCAACCTCCCAGGTTGTTGGGATGACAGGCGTGCACCGGTGCACCTGGCTAGAGTTTTCGTCTTTTTAAAGAAAACAGTGGCACACATCTGTCATCACAGTACTTGGGAGGCTGAGACAGAAGGATCACAGGTTTGAAGCCAGCCTCAGAAACTTAGTGAGACCCTCAGCAACTCAGTGAGATCCTAGCTCAAAATGAAAAATAAAAAGGGCTGGGGGTGCCCCTGGGTGTAATCCTCAGCACCCAAATAAATAAATAAATAAATAAATAAATAAATAAATAAATAAATAGAAAAATAAAAGAAAACCCTTCCTTGAGTTCATTTTCTGTTCCCCTGGATAACAAAATTCCTTGAAGAAGTTCCCATCCTTGCTGTGTCCTTTCTTCTCCTCTTGTTTTATTTATTTATTTGTTTATTTATTTATTGTGGTACTGGGGATTGAACCCAGGGGCATCTACACTTGAGCTACACCCCCCAGTCCTATTTTTATTCCTTATTTTTGAAACAAGGTGTCACTAAGTTGCAGAGAGCCTCACTAAGTAGCTGAGGCTGGCTACCAACCGAGATCCTCCCGTCTCAGCCTCCCAAAAGTGCCCTATTCTCTCCCTACTCCTCTGTGGCTGCCGCCCTCCCGGCCTCCCCTGCTCTCCAGTTGCCCAAGTCTGAGTCACCTGCCCGTGTTTATCCCACTCAACCCTCAGCAGCATGGCAACGCCCGCCTGCTTCTGGGACACCAGAGTGTCCACGCTTCCTTCTGTCTCGCTGGCTGCACCTTCTCAGCCTCGCCTACTGACTTCCCTGCTGTCTAATTTCTTGGTTGTCTTATTTGTCTCTATAGTCTATTTCGATGGTTTCACCCAATCTGTTGTCATTAGAAAAAATCTCTAGGCTCAGCTTGTACATTTATAACTCCAGCACCACATTCTCCCTTAATGTTTCAGACTCGTAGATTCGGCTATCCAGTGGACTCCTCTTCCAGATGGCTCAAATGTGGCAGGTCCAAGATAGAGCTCTTGGTTTTTACTTAGCTCTCCTGCTTATCCCCCTGGCTTCTCTTTAGTTAATATTTCTGCTGAAATAAGAGTCACATCTCCTTCCTCATATCTAATGGCTTAAAAAAGTCTTGATAGTACGTACTTTCTCAACAACTCTCTCTCTCGCCCTGTACTACTGCTACCCTGTCCTGGCCTCCATCTTGTCTTGGAGTAGTGGAATCGTCTCCTGTCCTCTTTCTCTGAATTTCCTCTTGCCTTGCTGCCAGCAATTTTCCATAAAACAAGCAGAAGAATATTTTAAAAGCATTAATGGGACCCTGCCATTCCCCTCCCTAGCTCCCTTTCAGCATGGTGGGTGGGTTTACGCAGATGGGGCCGAACTCTAACTGATGGACTCAAGGTCTCTGTCCCCATCCCAGGTTTAGCCCTGGAGTCTATGTTTACATTTTGCATTATAATCACATGCTTATAATGCGTCCTGGTTTTTTACAAGTCTTCTCTTAACAGTTGTTTTTATTTGCTAACAAAACATGGAATAACGCAAAGAAAAGGGTTTCGATTTTATATCCTACACATTCAACTTGAATGAGAGAAGAACGTTTCCTTATCAAATCATTTGATCAATTTCTCTGAAGATAGCTATACAGTGGTTTGCTGTATGTCTGTGCGATGATTAAACCTTTTCCTATTATTGGATATTTTGATTGCTTCTACATTTTACTATAAAAGTATGTTTTTAAGATCTTTGTGCATAAATTGTAGTCAAAATTAGTGCGTAGGCTAAAGATATACATTTTAAATGCATGTAATACATGTTCCTGAGTATCTACTTATAAGTCTTGTAGGAAAAGACTGGTCCAAAGTTGTAGGATTGATTTGAGAACAGAAATTAGGGGCTTCTTGATATCTTCTTATCTTTGTTTTTTTTAATTACTTTTTCTTGGATTCTCCTTGTTTTTGTGCTAGTGTGTTCTTTGCAACTGAAGACAGTGATGTGGTAAACAACAGTAGTGTGTGTGTGTGTGTGTGTGTGTGTGTGTGTGTGAGAGAGAGAGAGAGAGAGAGAGAGAGAGAGAGAGAGAGAGAGAGAGAGAGAGAGATATTGGGGATTGAACCCAGGGGTGTTGTACTTCTGAGCTACCCCCCGCCAACCTTATTTTGAAACAAGGTCTTACTCACTTCCTGAGGACCTTGCTAAGTTGTTGAGGTTAGACTCAAACCTATGATCCTCCTGTCCTAGCCTCCCAACTACTGGGATTGCAGGCATGTGCTACCACTCCCGGCTTAGTATTTTTAGTTTTTAATTTTAGGATCCTAGGAGCAAAAGAGATTCTTCTTTTTAGCCTCATTATATATCAGTGTTGTGTGGCAACTGTTGAAACATGGAAGCAAGTGTGGTTTCACGTTTGAATCAGGAGCACCCCAAGTTTAGTTTCAGATTAACATTCAGGGTCCAGGGAGCCACGTGTCCAGGCAGGAGAGGAGAAAGCCATTGGTGTCCAGAAATTTATACAAAGGCGGGTCAGTTCTCTGGCTTTCCTTCAACAGAACTTTAGAACACAGATAAATGCCACTGGATGAACATCAGGGGAACTACATTGATCTGTGCCTTGCTGGACAGAGCAGGAGAGAGAAGAGAAGGGAGCTAAGGTAGAACTGGCCCTGTGGGAGACGGTGGGGCTGTGGTCATGTTTGCCAAAGTCAAGGAGAGGTGAGGGGGGGAAAGCATAGTTTAATTTTTCGACAGCTTATGAATATTTCTTAGATGCTGCAGTAAAAATCCAAGTTACCTCAGTTGCTTTCCAGTTGCCCAGCTTGTTTCTTTGGATAAGACTCTATGCCAGGGATTTCTCCCAGGCAAAGCCCAAGTTGGTGGAGATTAATGTGGGACACCATTGTGACCCAGGACCGTTGATCTTGGTGACCTCGGGGGATACAGTGGGACAGAAATTCAAGCAGAGGCCGTTCTGTTACCGTCATTGGGACCTGATTATATTTCAGGTTGATATGATCAAGGGAAACATTATAATTTCAGAAATTTACAAGCTGTTAAAAGAAAGATAATATGGATAAAAATCCTTATTTTCAGTGAACATTGTCTCACAAGCCACACTTTTAAAAATTGAATATTTTGTGCACTTTGGTGAATATACATGTTTATGAATATCAAGAAAAATAACAGGAATTTTTATTATAGGTTCTAATTAAGGTCGGCTAATGATACATGATTTAGAATTATTACCCATTTTACCAGCTACAATTCTAAAAGCTTGAAGAAAAAATTATTGGGTGTAAAGGGAAAAAAAGTCACAGTAGATAAGTAGACTGTTAGCCAAAGACTTTATTATTTTAGTGATGATTGCAATGAATCATAATTATTTGAAAGAAATTAAGTATCTTGATAAATGCCTATTTAATATACCTTCATGGAAACAAGATTTTTCCTTTCAAGTGAGAATGCAAATGTCTTAAGTAAACGATCTAACCTCCCCATGGTGTCCTGGCACATTAGCAATGGAAAAGAGAAGTTTTAGATTTATTTTATATATCCTGCTTGCTGTTCCTCCGTGACACAGTATGTATTCGAAGCTGTGTGATACAAATAAACTCAAGGCATGATTAGAGTTTTAAGTACCAAGCTGCAGACCAGGGAAGCTTGTTTTTTTCCCTTAAGATGCAGATGCAGAGCAGACCCTCAGAACCTCTATCTTCTTATGCCTTCAAACCGTCTCAGCGAGTTGTGACACATCTGCTTTTAGTACCTCGGAACAACTGGTTTCTGAAATGTCACAATTGGCAATTTTATGGTGTCACTTAAGGTGACATAAAACATGAAGGATTTCAGGGGAAACTTGTCTGTGTGTGGGACGTGACAGCGGTTCAGCCTGGCCGTGTGGCGGGGGAAGGCCGGGGGCTTGCGTGCACGGCGTGCCTTGTCACGTGGGTCTCGTGGTCACCACTCCTCATCCTCTCCTTCCCTCCCCAGAAACGCACTTTCATGAATTCAAAGTGGATTAATACTCCAGGGATGTAGTGTTTCTTTAAGTCCTATTTGGAAAGGGACAGAATATTAAACGTATCAATCTATTTAAAAGTAGATGAATACCCATGGTATCTACATGTGTCACATCCTGTTGTGTACTTTAAAAGTACATGATAAAATTTATTTAGAAATTAGGTAATGATCTAGCCAGGCGTGATGGCGCACGCTTGTAATCCCAGCATTCGGGAGGCTGAGACCGGAGGATCCGGGTTCGCGGCCAGCCTCAGCTACCTAGTGAGGCACTCCACAACTTAGTGAAACTTGGTTTCAAAATAAAGAATAAAAAATACGGCTGGGGGTATAGCTCGGAGGTAGAATGCCCCTGAGTTCAATCCCCAGTACCGCAAAAAAAAGAAAAAAAAAAAAAAATTAGGTAATGATCTAATAGTCGATTAAAAAAAAAAAAAAACAAGAAAAAAGTAGACATGAGACTCTACATAGGACGCAAATGAAATAAGATCCATGGGTCAGCCGTCCAGGAAGTGCACGTTAATCAGGAGATAAGATCAAGAATCAAGACCAAACAGTCAAAGGACAAGTTCAAGCTCTTTGTTCTTGAGTGGGATAAAGAAGAGTGTATAGGATGCTACTGTGGGAGTTCGGCGGCGGGAGCACGTGCTCTGAGAAGCAGCGGTTAGGAGATGTTGATAGTTGAGCTGGACACTAAAGCTGGGGCAGGCTTTCTATCAAAGCGAGGAAGGGAGCGGCAGAGATGGGAGGGACACACAGCAGAGATGTCTTGTCCTCTCAGGTAGGTGATTGCAACAGCTTTAATGCTAATGTCCTTCTGTACAGATTTTAGGGTCAATATAGTTGAGTTGTTGAGTTTGTTTTCTTACCCAATAGCATTTTTTCCCTTCCTTCCTTCCTTCCTTCCTTCCTTCCTTCCTTCCTTCCTCCCTCCCTCCCTCCCTCCCTCCCTCTTTCATTCATTCATTCATTTTGGTGGTACTGGGGATTGAACCCAGAGGCATTCTACCTCCGAGTTACATCCCCAACATTAAATTTGTTTTGTTTTGAATCTGAGAGTCTCTTTAAGTTGGACTTGAATCTGCAATCCTCCTGTCTGGGCCTCCCAAGTACTGGGATTACAGGTGTGCACCACCGGGTCTGGTGAATAGTAATTTTAAAGGTGGGACTATCACCACAAAGGGAAGACAGTCAAAACAGTAAGAAGAGCGGTTTCCTGGCACCCAGGAGTCTGGGTTTAGTCCCTGCGCTGCCTCTCCACCTCTGTTAAAATGACTTGAGCTGGGAGTGGTGGCACATGTCTGTAATCCCAGTACTTGGGAGACTGAGACAGGAGGATCACAGGTTCGATGCTTGCCTCAGCAACCTAGTGAGACCCTGTTTCAAAAACAATAGACTAAAAAATGTCTGGAGGTGTAGCTCAGAGGTAGAGTGCTTCTGGATCCAATCCCCAGTACCACACACACACACACACACACACACACACACACACACACACACACAAAGACAATGTGAGTTATTTTATTTCTCATTTGTAAAATGAAGTCGGTGGGGGGGATGGGCTTCCAACTCTGGGAGGCCATGAGCCGGCACTAAGTAGACCGAGAAAGGGTCTTCTGGACAGGCAGACCTTCTGGCAACTTTTAATTCCTGCTGTCCAAGTGACCTTTTGGTGTGACGGAGCCAGGAGCTGCTCATTTACGCTCTAGAAAGGGCGAGTGTCCTGCAGGCCATTGTGTTGGGCACTTCACAGTAACTAGACTGTTCGGATTAGAAAGAGATTTCCCTTTTGGTTACTTTGCAAGAAGAATGAGGTTACTTTTATTCTTTTTCTAAGAGAACCCTTTGAGAGTAAAATGGCTTTAATGTTTCATAGAGTCAAACAATTTTGAAAAAGAGCCCAGAGTGCATTATTCTTATCAGGTCCTAGCAGGAGTCCCTGGGTCAGAAGACTCTAAATATTTAATGTGGAACTTGCAAGGATGTGTCCGTCGTCTTTTCCTCTTAAACCAGTTGCACCCTTCATATTTATTAAGAAATATATATATGCATTCAGATTTATGGAGCTTCCTAATCTAAATTTGGTTCTACTGTCAGCACCAACACTCTTTATTAAGCATTGTATTATGCATTGGTGACTCTGCATATTAAAGCTTTTCTTTCCACCCTCAAGGACTTTGCAATCATCCTATTAATGTTAGAAATAGGAACTCGTACTATCAGTTGATAGTAGCATCCAGTGACACGATAGGTCATTGCAAGGTTTATATTCCTTTATTGTCATTTGATGCACTGAATTTATCTATATACATACAATTATCTTATTACATATTCATTTTCTTCTCCTGTTATTTAAATGTGGCAGCTGTAACTAATTTGGATATCAACCACCTGCTGGGCTGCGCACATCTCCATAAAACTTTATTCTACAATCTGGAATATAGCTAAAAATATTCAAAAGTAAATATATCATCATTAACTTGTCATATACAATGACAATCTCGCAGAAATAGAAATGGAGAGCGAACTGAATGAATTGTGATACGGAAGCCCAGAGTTCGCCCTGACTTCTGCATCTGCCCTGCGAGGCTGCCTGGAGGCAGGCCAACAGCCCGGGAAGCCATAGCGCTTTCTCTCGCTTTCATCTTCGTGTTGCCCTACAAAGCTCGAGTGTTGTGAATAAATTGCTTCGCTCAGGTTAGTTGTTTCCAGCAGAACCATGACGATAGGGAAGATTCCATCCCTGTTTCAGTGGAGGTGTACAGTGAGCAAAAAGCGAATGATACTAAATTTTACAAATGATTACCCATCCCTGTCACTTGAGTAAAATTATCCCTCTACGGGTCAGCGATGAGTGTCCCAACAGCCAAATCCAATTACTTTTTATTGTTTTATCCTCATCCAAATCATTCTCTTTGAGGATCTCAACAATCCTGGCCCATTCTTCCTTTTAAAAATAAAACTTTCTATGTTAAAAACTCAAATGTTTATTAAAAACAAGAGAAAATACAGACAAGGAAAAGAAAAAAAATAAGTCACCCATAATGCTACCATTCAGAGGAAAAGCCACTTTTAATAGTCATATCCCAATCTTTTCATTCAGAGTCTATATGTAATTTTAAAAATGAGAACATTTTACACATACTGTTTTAAGATGATTTTTCTCATTTAGCAATATATGTACAATTTCTCATGCACGATATCATATATTTATGACAGGTGTAACTTGCACAGCTCCAATCAGGTGTGTGCAAGAAGAAAACATTGCATAACTTCGTGGGCTCTTTTTGATTCCAAGCCTTTCTTTTTGGTTCAGCAGTAAAAAAAAATCTAATAAGGAGTCGTGGAGTCATGAAGTTATTCTTGCCTCTTCCAATTTAAACCTCGGGCTCCTTTTGGCAGTTAAATTCAAGTACGTTGCACATCACTTAACAATAGAGGATATGATCTAAGATACCCATTGTTAGGTGATTCAGTCCTTATGCAAACATCATGGAGCATACTTAAACAAAGTATGTCCCCAGGTGATCTTCTGGGACCACCACCATCCTGTCGGTGGTCCCTCATTGATGGACAGGTAGGTAAGTGGTGTATGAAAATACTACAAAATCTCAGGTACTATGGAAAGTCCTCAATCCAAATTTCTTTCCCTTTTTAAGAACTTTTCCCTTCCTTGTTCTTTCTTTTTTTTTCTTTTTTTTTTTTTTTTGTGGTACTAGGGATTGAACTCAGGGGCGTTCTACCTCCGAACTACACCCCCAGCCCTATTTTTTATTCTTTATTTTGAAACCGGGTCTCACTAAGTTGTGGAGTGCCTCACTAAGTAGCTGAGGCTGGCCGCATGAGTCTCAGCCTCCTGAATGCTGGGATTACAAGCGTGTGCCACCACGCCCGGCTTCTTCCTTCTTCTTTCTAATTCACTGGCTTGTCAGGGGAGGGCAGGGAATCTGAAGGGTGCTACAGAATGGGCAGTGGGCAGGATGTGCATCTCCCTGAACTCCTTTTTGTTGCTAATGTCTTTGCTAACTTTGGTCTCTAGCACGAGGATGTTTGGCCATACACAAATAAACCTTTAGCATCTCTGAGCTCTGTCCTCTCACATATATAATGAACTGTAGGGACCTTTCACTCTCAGGACTCTCTCAGTGAGGACTGAATGAGACAATTCCAGGTTCAGACAAGCAATGCCACTGTTTCCTGTTTCTGTTTGTTTCAGTACATCTCATATTTTTCCTTGCTAGATTTTTAAGCTAATTGAGAACAAGTGTCAAGCCTGACTTGAGTTGGAACACACGCATGGTATCAAGAGATGTTGTTGAGCTTTTCCAAACACCAAATCTTTCCTCATTAAAAAATAAGCTGGAAACAAGGAAATTATTTAAGAAAGTGTGATGGCACTGGGAAAACAATTCTGAAAAAGAGATTTCCAATTTTTTAATGAAATTTGATCAAGAAATGATATAAAATATTGTAGTCTAAGTCAACTACTTTGAAGAAAAGCATTGATCTTCATCTATTTTTAATATATCTATTAAAGTAAGATCAAGATATGTAAAAAGAATATTATGGGTAACTTTTCCTCATTTTTTTCTCTATTTATTTAAATTTCCATAATGACTATGATCTCAAGTTAAAAAATATTAAAAATCAGGGGCACTTATCTAATTTACTAATCCCTAATAACTTTTACCGAAATCATTAGAAGAAAAGTTCAGCTAATGGAGACTCAGTATTGTACTGCAGTTACACATGTTTAGTCTATGCAAAATTATTTTATGACTGCTTTTAAATAAGTAAGCATGGCAAATTTTTCTATATAATACAGTATCAAGTTGATTCTAGATACTGTTTTAAAGAATCATGTCAATTGGGCAGTACATAATTTTCTTAATACATACATACATACACCCACTTCTGAAGTACCCCAGTCCATTGCCATGGTCCTTGCTAAGGTGGACCAAAGTATTCTGGAGATGACCTATCACACATACATCTCAGGATTATATTTATTTTCTATTTTCTGGCAAGGTATTCTGATCTCTCTTTCACCCTGTGCAGCAGAATACATTTCTCATCAGAGAGAGAGAGAGAGAGAGAGAGAGAGAGAAAGAGAGAGAAACATAAAAATGCATGCTCAATTTCACTAATCATAAAATAAATGCAAATTAAAACCACAAGGTTATATCTTCTCTAGTTATAATGGCTATCATTATAAAGACAAGAAATACAGATGCTGGTGAGGATGCAGAGAAGAGGGAACTCATATAGTGCTGGAATGTAAATTAGTATATTAACAAAGATGTATGGCGATTCCTCAGAAAACAGGAGTATGATACAGCAATGTCACTACTGGGTATATATCAAAGGAGTCAAAACTTCACCCTGAAAAGATACTTGCACTCCTTTACTTTAGCACTACTCACAATAGCTCATCATGTGGAATCAACCCAGACGCCCTTCAGTGGGATAAAGAAAATGTGGTATATTTACGCACTGGAATACTACTCAGACATAAAAAGAATGAAATCACATAATTTGCAGCAATGTGGATGGAACCAGAGGTCATTATGTTAAGTGAAGCAAGCCAGGCCAAGAAAGACAAATACCACATGTTCTCCCTCGTTTGTGGAAACCATAAGTCAACTTTGTAGAAGAGCAGATTGAAATAGTGGTCACTAGAGACGGAGGAGGGTGGGGAACGGAGACAGAAAGTCAATAAGAGGCACCAAAACCACAATTAGACCAGAAGGGCCACTCCTAGTTTTCTTTTTCTTTTTTAAATTTTAACCAAGGTAAGGAAACTATTGGGCAAAATACCTATGATATATTTCAAAATAACAGAAGAGTATGACACTCCTGACATGTAAAAATGATTAACAGCTGAAGAGATGGAAATGCTTATTACTCTGATTTGATTAATACAGATCATATACATGTACTGAGTTACCATAATGTGCCCCATGAATATGTATAAATTAAAAAAGAAAAAAAACAAGAGATGATTGTCTCACTCGATGGAGGAAACATACTTGATAAAATGCAATATTCATTCATGATAAAAATGCTGAACAAATAGGCATAGAAGGAATGTACCTCAACATAATAAAGGTCATTTATAATAAGCCAACAGCCCACACTGTACTGAAAGCTTTGCCTCTAAGACTTGGAGTAAGACAAAGATGCCAACTCTCACCACTTTCATTCAGTATAGTGCTGGAAGTGCGAGCAGAGGAGTCAAGCAATGGAAGGAAATAAAGGGCCTCCAAATTGGAGAAGCAATCAAGTCATCACTGTTTGCAGATGACATCATCTTATCTAGGGAGAACCCCTAAAACTCCACCAGCAATTATTGGTACTAATGAATGAATTCAACAAAGTTACAGGATGCAAAATCAACATGCAAAAATCAGTGGAGTTGTTCTATGACAATCGACAATCGTAAGTTACCTGAGCTAGTCATTAAGAAAACAACCCCATCTATAATAACTACGGACATTTTTAAATGTGCAAAATGAATTTAATCAAGAAAGAAAATCCTAAAATTTATATGGACCCCACCACATACACACCTTGAATAACTAAAGCTATTTTGAGTAAAAGAACAAAGCATGGCGCATTACACTACTTGACTTCAAAATATACTCCAAGGCTGTAGTAATCAAAGCAGGTTGGTACCCCCATAAATGCTGACACCTGGACCAGTGGAACAGAACAGAGAGCAGTCCACATAGCCAGTGGATTTGTGACAAACGTCAAGAACACACATTGGAGAAATACGTAAGCAAAATGCTTCAGGACATTGAAATAGGCAAGGATATTTTGGGCAAGATCCCCCAAAGCATAGGAAACAAAAGTGAAAAGACAATAGGATTCTATCAAACTAAGAAGCTTCTGCACAGCTGAAGAAAAAGACTGCTCAGTTGAGTGACGGGACAGCTTACAGAAGGGGAGAAAATATTTGTGAACCACATATCCAACAAAGGGTTTGATATCCAGAATATGTAAGGAACTCCAAAAACTCAATAGCATACAACGAAACAACACAAACCCCCGATAACTCAATTAAAAATTTGCACAAGAACTGACTAGATATTTCTCAAAAGAAGCCATGCAAATGGCCAACAGTTTTATGAAAAAAATGCTTAGCATCCCTAATCATCAGGGAAACACAGATTGAAGCCACCATGAGATGTCAGGAAGAATGGCTGTTACCAAAATCGAAAACCAAAACAAAAAAAAAGCAACAGCAACAACAAAACAAAAACAAACAAAACTAAAGTGCTAGTGAGGATGTGGAGAAAAAGAAACCTGTTCACACTGTCGGTGGGAAGGACGATTAGTAGCAGTCACCGTGGAAAAACAGGATGGAGGTTCCTCGACACATTAAGAACAGGGCTGCCGTTTGGCGTACATCTCCAAAGGATACGAAATGCGTGTGTCGAGGAGACATCTGCATGCCCACGTCCCATGCAGCGCTATTCACAACAGCCAAGAATAGAAAACAACCCGAGTCCATCCACTGGTGAATGAACAAAGAAAACATGGCACGTGTACACAACATCAGACCATTCGACCATAAAAAGAAGGAAATCCTGTCACCTGCCACAACGTGGGTGGAACTGGAGGTTATTATGCTGAGGGATGTAAGCCAGGCACACAAAGATAAGCACCGCATGGTCTCCCTCAAAAGTGAAATCTCAAACAGTTGCTCTGGTAAAACTGGAGAGTCACGTGGTGGTTTCCAGAAGCTGGGGAGACCGGAGGAAGGGCAGATGGAGGAAGGGCAGACAGCCCCGGGAAAGGTTGATGGATCAGTGGGCCCCAAGTCACAGTTAGAGAGAAGGAAGAAGTTCTGGTGTGCTGTTTAATAGTAAAATGGCTGCAGATAACAATGAGGTACTGTGCATTTCACGAATCTAGAAGAAAGTGTTTTGAAAATCTTTGCTGTAAAGAAAGGATAAAATGAGGAGAAAGATACGTTTAACTTGCTTTCAGCACTTGCAGAATGTATGCGTGCATTGAAGCGCCACAGGACATCCCGTTAAGATGCGTCATTTTTACGTTCCTGTGCATCAGTTTTAGATACAGTTCATTAAAAGGTGTTCGTAGTTTTCGGTTTTTATGTCATAATGTCAAATGTCTTTATTTCATTTTTCGATTGACATAATACTTGCATAGTTATGGGGTGCAGACGTTGTGATTCTGCTGATTCTAAATCATAGTGTCTGTTTCCTGGCGTGATTGGTAGTATCCGTGAGCTTATATTTGGTTGACTTCATCTGTGGGAATGCTGACGGCCTTTCTCCACACAAGGTTTGTACTGTTTACTTCTGAAAGAGCCAGGGCTGTCAAATCAACTTGAGGCGGGAGCTGGGATTAGGGTAAGGCGAGAGTGTCTGTCCAGGTGCTGAACCTAATCAGGTCCTGGCTCTCAGGGTTGTAGGAAGCACACCTCCTTAAATCTACACCCTGCATACCTCTCTCGCCTCAACAGGGATTTGGTCCTCCCAGAAACTGCTTTACTGCACTGTGAAGTTCTCAGTTTATTATGGGGTTAAGTGCATCTTGCCTCTAATTCCAGGGGCCCTGAGGCTCAGCCTTCTGAGGCTTGTAGGTTCCTGACTCGGTACAGGAGTCACAAGTTGAGTTCTTCTCTCATGTGAGGGCAGCCAAGCTCAGATTCCTGCTGTTAGTGAGGAGAATCGATATTCTTGAGGAACTTGGCTTTTGGATTGCTAGAGCTCGTTACTTCCACTCAGCTCGATTGTTTTTGCTGTTACTTGTTTTAGATTCTCCTCGTTTGATTGCAAATTATGAATGCATTAAAATTCCTAGGTAAAATTATTTACCTAGGATTTCATTTCTTCATAGTAGGAGACTCCCATGACATATACAGCCTATGGTATGTTTGAAATCCTGTTATCTAATTTCTCTAAAGATAATTATTCTCGTGTTACATTTGCCTAGGGAAAAAAAAATCCCTTAAAAAATGAACCGCTGAATTCATTTTCCAGAATGATTAGTAGATGGAGCAACGTAGACAAGAAGCTGAGTGATAAGTATTTGCCCAAATGATTAGTTTGACCTTCAGTAATAGAATAATTTTTATTTTGACTCATCCGTGGTCCTGATCCTCACAATAATGTTGTCAAGAGCATGGTAATGTTCTCTCTTGACTATAATTAAGCCCCCTGCTAAGCAGGTGAGCCTGGCCATGCTCAAGAATGCCAGTTTTCTTTCTTTTTCTTTCCCTTTGGTAATGAGGATTGAACCCAGGGGCATTCTACTTTCAAGCTACATCCCCAGCCCCCCTTTTCAAAATTTTTTTGAAATGGAGTCTCTTGAAGTTGCTGAGACTGGCCTCAAACCTGCTATCCTCCTGTCTCAGCCTCCCAGGGATTACAGATGTGTGCCACTGTGCCTGGCTCGGATTTGCTTTCTTATAGGTCTTAGGGCCCAAATAAGGTTTCTGGAGGTAGTATTTGCTCTGAAGCCAAGAAAAATGAAATATGAAAGCCTTACAAAGTGGAACAGAGCCTCACAACTGAACACTAAATCTATGGTGACTACTCTTAATTATTAAATGTTCTACTTCAGTGATAACAGGACTGAGGAACAGCTGACTTAATTAAGAGACCAAAATATTTTGGTGGGAAGATCTAAATTTTTGTTAGAGAATAATAAATAGCAGGAAGAAACTTGGCGATCTTTTATCACTAGAAAAAAAATCACCTAAAAATTGTAATAGCAGAATTCCTTTCTTTCCTAGGATGATTGGAAGATGAAACAAAATGTAGACAAGAAGCTGAGCAATAAGTATCAGCCAAAATGATTAGTTTGACCTTCAGTAGTAGAGTACTTTTTATTTTAACCCATTCAATAACAAAGGTGGAATTGGTTAGCCTGCATTTAGTTCTGCTTAATGCCAGTGTAGACTTTCTCTGGGCCCAGTGTTCACCCCTGTGTAAAGAGGTGTTGAACCAGAAAGTCTCTCAGGGGACGGTTGGGGTGCGATGAGTGGCCTGTCCCACAGGTGTCTTGAAGCATGTTCACGGCCACAGACAGGCTGGATGCAAAGTTCTGCACTACTACTTGGACCAGAGTCCTGGAGCAGCTAGCCTTAGCTTCTACCTGAGAAGAAGGAGATTAGAGCCAGGCACTGTGGCACATGCCTGTAATCCTACTACTTGGGAGGCTGAGATAGGACCATCACAGGTTCGAGGCCAGCCTCAGCAGTTTAACAAGACTTTGTGAGAACCCTGTTTCAAAATAAAAAGGGCTGGGGGTGTGTGTAACTTGGAGTCAGGATGCCCCTGGTTTCAATCTCCAGTATACAAACAAGGAAAAGAAAACAGAGATAAGAACCATGTTGACCATAGTATTGGGCTGATCTAGCACTGAGTGAAATATTGCTTGATATGTGCTCGGCAGAGTGATTGATACACAGTACACGAAAGATGCATGAACATTTTTGTTGTTCTCTGCTTCTTCGGGGAATTTATGCCAAGTAAGTTAGAAGCGTGACCTTCATTCTCCCTTCTGATGTAGTGCTCTTTATCTGAAGACTGAGTGAGAGAAATGACACCCTTTATACAATTTTCTGGCTCAGGTGAAATCTGAATATTTTCTCACTGACGCTGTGTTGCAGCCACCCTATTGAAAGGCAGGTCCCACAGTTTACTCTAGTAGACAGTCCTCTCCCGTTAGACTTCAGCCAGTTAAATCATCATAACCCCAAAGCAAAACCTTACCGTGTGGTCTGCATGGTCTCCTCCCATACGCCCAGACAGATGCTGGTTTTAAGTGATGGCGATGACCAGCTCTGGTCCAACCCTACCCAGTCCTCTTGTTGCTTACGTGAACAATTACCATACAACTCGTGAGCTGTGCTGAAGTGCTAGTACCACTACAGAAGGTGGAGGTGGACCTGGTGTCCATTTCCCGGCATCCCTCGGGGGCCAGAGTGAAACCATGGGCTTAACTGGGTCACTTATGGTGATGTCAGACTCTGTGAAGCTTGGGAGAAACATTTCAGGAAAATATTCTGAAAGTGTTTGAAAGCAATGTTGATATCTCTGGAACTTGGATAGGGTGGTTTTCCCCTAAAAGGGGGTGAGTAAATGCAGAAACAGTGTGTGTGTGTGTGTGTGTGTGTGTGTGTGTGTGTGTGTGTATTATTGCATATATGACAATGTAATATTATTGTACATATGATAGTATATATTACTATATTACAAGAATATAGCATTATATTACAATAATACATATTACATATATTATACATATACACATTACAATATTATTACACATATACTATGTAATATATTACATTGTGTAATATAAATACAGTATATTATGTAATATATAAATTACATAACACATCACACAATATATTACATAATATACAAGAGCAAAATAGTATGTAATATAAATTACATAACACATTATACAACACATTACATAACATATTACACAATATAAGTGCAATATATTATGTGATATATTGCAATAATATATTACGAAAATATATGATATGTTTATATATTATGTAATAATAAATATTTACACATTATATTTGACAATAGATAGATTTATAGCAAATCTGTTTTTTTTTTTTTAATAATCAGCACAAAGCTGTCAGGAGACTTTTGTGATTGCCAGGTAACGGACTTCACTTGTAGGTTAGGCCAAATTGAGTTAATTGAGTTGATCACAAATAACAGTCTCTAGCACGACCACATCAGGTGAATAATTACCTCAGGTACGCCATACTATAATTAAAACCCTAGTTCAAAATCACGCGTCCCCAATTTGCTTTTGCCTGCTAGGCGAGACATTTCACGTGGCTTCAATTGAGCAGCTAACGACACGGGGTTGTTGCCGTGGGGTCAAGGGGAGGGTTCGCGCCGCTGGCTCTTCGAATGATTCCGCAGCCTGGATTCCATCGTCCTACAAGAAGGGCAGACGTGGCCTCCCAGCGAGTACAGGGGACCCGTCAGCAGCAGGTGACACGTAATTCATAGCGGAGCCGTCTCTTAAACCCATTCCTGTAAAGTACCACAGACTTTCACTTTCATGCACGCTTCTGTGGCTTTCAAAACACCTCGCAGGCCTTGGACATCTTCACATCACACGCTGATGGCTTTTTCCAACGATGACAAAGTGATTCTGCCCAGAGAGACTGGTCCCCTGGTCTGGAGGACGGCGTCCTCTGCCTCTCTCCCGCCGCGTGGCGGGCCAGGCTGGGCCCTCCATTTCTACTCGGCGACCTGGGCTTGCCACGGGACTCTTTCCTCACCAGCTGGTGACACGGCTGAGCCAGTTTGCCCAGTGGAGCCTGGGTTTCTTTTTCTTTCTTATACTTTTACCGGCGCATCGCAGTCTCACAGCATAGTGTGGTTCACAGTGATGGGGACATGCGTGCTCACGGCACTTGGTGGCTTTCCCGGCTCCCTCTCCACTCCCCAGCTCCCCGTGCAGGGCATTGAGATTGGCATTCTCACATGTGGACATAAAGTCGATGGAAGTGCTTCCTTCATTGATCCTCCCTCTCCCCCTTCCCCTAGACCTCCTCGCTGGCTCCACTGGAGTTTCTCCTCCATCATCTGAAGTCCCTCTGGTGTCTTGATTACTCCTTAGCTTCCTCAAGAGAGAGAAAACCTATGACCCTTCACTTTCTGTGACAGGCTAATCTCACTTAGCGTAACGTTCTCCGGGTCCATCTATTCTCCTGCAAATGACAAAATTATGTTCTTTATTGCTGAGCAGAATTCCACTGTGTGAATATCCCACAATTTTGTAATCCATTCCTCGGTTGATGAACACTTGGATTGGTTCCATAATTTGGCTAGTGTGAATTCTGCTGCTATAGACATGGATATGCATATGTGACTATAATGTTCTGACTTCAGTCCCTTTGGAAGATTGGTAGAGCTAGAGAGCTTTGGTTTCTTCTGTGAAAAAGGAGATTATTAGGATTATGAAGTAAAAAACACAGACCTCCAATAATGAAGTAATTGGGACTAATGTGAGTACAGTATAAAATAACAAATATGAAACGTCCTATACAAATACTATTTCAAAAACACCACTATTATTTTCTGTCTAATCTACATGGCTGGCCACCCCGAACCCTTTTCCTGTGACTTGGCATCTGGTCCCACATCTGTCCCTCTCTCCTACTCCCAGACTCGTTTGCTTTGACACGACTGAATTCTACTCGACCCCATGCTTACTGGCTGCTCTGGGTTTTAGACTCTGAATATTTAACTTTATGCCCCCCTTTTTTTTCCTGTGGTACCGAGGATTGAACCCAGGGGGGTTCTACAACACCTCCAGCCACATTTTATTTTTAATTTTTGAAACAATGTCTTGCTAAGTTGTGCAAGGCCTCACTAAATTGCCGAGGCTGGCCTCAAACCTGAGAACCCCTGTCTCAGCCTCCCAAGTACTGGAATTACAGGTGTGAGCCACTGAGCCTGCCTGGGGTTTTATGCTTTTACTTGGCTCCTGCCTTGTCAGAGTTTTCTATTTCATTTTTTCCCATCTGAGAAAAAACAGATCCTGAGACCTGATCTCCGAGGTGATAACTTTTGAGCCCTTGACTGATAATTCTTCTTCATCCTTCTGAGAAAAATCAACCTCTCCAAGGGCTCCCGTCTAGAATCATATTTCTAAAATGGATCTCTTGGACCAGAACCACCGGGGAGCAACACGAGAGCAGACCTCTGTGCTGCCCGTACGCTCCACGCCGGCGAGCCTGCTGGTGCAGAAGTCTCGGCCTCTGTCTTCTGTAAAGTATTCCTGGTGATGCTGGGCACGGTGAACGCTTTCCTGCCCGTGCTCCTTCTCAGCCCAAACCCTTAGACCTTGTGTTTGCCCTCTGCGACAGGGACAGTCATACTCATGAGCCGCGCACACCGACGGCTTACTGTGCAGCCAAACTGCTCCAAATGCTCTCACACCACCAAGTCTGCCTTAAAAGCAAACAAAGAGGAATGTGTGCATTGTACTGTGTGTATTGTGGAGTGGGTATTGTAGTATATGTATTGTGTGTGTATTGTAGTGTGTGTGTTGTGTGTGTATTGTAGTGTGTGTGTTGTGGTGTGTGTGTTGTAGTGTGTATTGTGTGTGTGTTGTAGTGTGGTGTGTGTGTGTTGTAGTGTGTATTGTGTGTGTATTGTAGTGTGTTGTGGCGTGTGTGTTGTAGTATGTGTATTGTAGTGTGTGTATTGTATGTGTATTGTGTGTGTATTGTGGTATGTGTTGTAGTGTGTGTATTGTAGTGTGTGTTATAGTTTGTATTGTAGTGTGTGTTGTAGTATGTATTGTAGTGTGTGTGTTGTAGTGTGTGTATTGTAGTGTGTATTTATTGTGTGTGTGTTGTAATGTGTGTGTACTGTAGTGTGTGTATTATAGTGTGTGTATTGTAGTGTGTATTGTAATGTGTGTGTTGTAGTGTGTATTGTAGTGTGTGTATTGTAGTGTGTGTGTTGTATCGTGTGTACTATAGTGTGTGTGCTGTAGTGTGTATTGTGGTGTGTGTATTGTTACCCTCTTTGCCATGTTAGTAAACTGAAGCCACACTGCTAGGAAACATAAAAGCCAGGATTTATTCTAAACTTGTTTAATTAAAGGTACTTTGTTTCTTTTTTGCCATACTAGGGATTGAACGCAGGGGCTTTCTACCTCTGAGCTACACATACCCCAGTCCTGTTTTTCATTCTTTATTTTGGAATAGGTCCTCACTAAGTAGCTGAGGCTGGCTGCAAACCTGCGATCCTCCTGTCTCAGCCTCCCAAGTACTGAGATTACAAGCGTGCACCACCACCTAGGGTTGAAAGATGCTTTATTTCTTAATAATTATACTACAACAGTCTCTGTACTTGGGATTTGAGTTTTAGTATTCGGTCCTGTCTTGTTGCCCATGCCCGTCTGTTGAGCACTAGGATGCCATCTTTCCCTGTCTAGAATCCGGTGTCTCCTCAGGCCTCTTAAAAGAGGATTCTTTCTCTAACTTCCTTCCTTCTCCTGTGCTTAGGTATAGCTCAGGTTCGCACTGCGATCACCCCACCCTTTGGGACTTAAAATTGGCTTAAGTATTCTAACCCTTAAAATGTGGGAGGGGTGACAGAAGGTTCAGCCGGTCTTTCTCTTAGTCCACCGGGCTTGTGTTCTTCTGGTTGTGTTTCTTATATGTTCTGAGGATTCTGGAATTCATCATGTTTTGGCAACAGTTCTTTTGACCCTGTGCTGACCTGTCCAGCAATCTAGTCCCTTTTCCTTGATTTCTACAAATACTATTCTTCGGAAAAGTGGTGTGTGTGTGTGTGTGTGTGTGTGTGTGTGTGTGTGTGTGTGTGTGTGTGATTTTGGACTGGTAAAATGGATTACTGGATAGTCTCATTAGATATTAGATGATCTGTTCCTAAAAGGATCTCTTTTCTACTGCAGGGTGTCTCCCAGCCTATGCCAGTGAGCGTGTCCCTGCATCTGTTCTTTGCTTTACTTTCTTCTTCCCTGCCCTTCCGGTTCCCAAATCCCAAGATCTATCACAAGGTGGCAGAGGCTTAGTTATAGCATGGGTGTTATGAACAGCGAGTGCTATACACATGCAGATTTCACCGGCAGATCGAGTGGCCAAGAAAACGTCCCCGAAATGGATGGATTCATGAAGCTCATTCTAGTGGAAGTGGTTACTCCTCAGTGACCCAAGTTGGGGATTCTGTGGCCACTCATGTCACATTTATGTGTACACGTTTTTATCTACCATCAAATGACCCTCTCTGGTTTTGTCTTCCCCCCATGGGGACAAAGACTTATGGGGTGGCCTCAGGAGAAGGTGGGAAGGTGATGGGGATGGTGTGGCCTCACTGCTGCTAAGATAAGATGGAAAATGATCAAGGTCATATGGAAGCAATTCGAATATTTACTCGTGAAGTGTCAGCAGTTCAGTGGTGTAGACCCTGGGAGCAGATTTCTTTTCATCTGTTCAACTAACAAGGATGGTCCTAATGCATCTAACCGGTGGTCTCCATTTCTTTATTTCCTGCACATTAAACCTACCTCACGGTGTCTGCTTCAATAAAACCAGTAAAAAAATTTTCATTAATGTCACAAATGATCTTTGTAACTTTACTTCTCATAAAAATTATCTGTTAAGCTGGGCATGGTGGCACACGCTAGTAATACCAGCGTTTGGGAGGCTGATACTAGAGGATCCGGGTTTGCGGCCAGCCTCAACTACCTAGTGAGGCACTCCGCAACTTAGTGAGACCCTGTTTCAAAATAAAGAATTAAAAAAAAAAATAGGGCTGGGGGTATAGCTTGGAGGTAGAATGCTCTGAGTTCAATCCCGAGTACCACACACACAAAAAAAATCTGTTCTTTTTTTTTTTTTTTTTTTTTTTTTTTTTACCTCTGCAGTTTTTGGTAAAATTAATCTTGTAATTGTTTTTAAACATGGGATATAATTTATCTACGGTAAGTGTACTATTTTTTGAGGTTTCATTAATGTGTGAGGCCATGAAAGCACTACTACCATCAAGTTTTGGACCAAATCTGTTGTCTTCAAAGTTCCCATATGCTTATTACCCTCAACCTGACAATAGTAGCCTGTTTTTTGTCACCACTGTGGCCATTTAAACATTCGGTATAAATGGAAACATTGGTCTGTACCCGTTTGTGTTTTTCTTTTTGGTAATATTAAAGCAACGTTTTGAATTTCATTCATGTGGCGGCTTGTGTTGGTAGTTCATTCTTTTTTATTGCTGAGTATTAGTCCCTTGTATGGATATACCACATTTTATTTACTTTATGTATATTTGTGGTATTTTCATTTTTTTGGTTATTCCGAATAACTGTGAAATTTCTTTTTGTGGTTGATTTTAAATTAAATTCCATTTTGATCAGAAAACATTCTGTATATGATTTTAATGCTTTTAAGTGATCAAAACTTGTTTATTGCCTGTGTGCGATGTATCCTGTTGAACATCCTTTTTGCACTTGAAAGACTGTGTATTCTGTTGTTGGATGGGATTTTCTATGGATGTCAGTTAGGTTGAGTTATTTAATAGTGTTTTCAATTGTTTTGGACCCTTTATATACTGAGCTGTATGTAGGCTGAGGAATGGACTCAAAGGCACAATTTTTTTCACATATCTCCCTTTACATATGCCAGGTACTCTGGGGATCTCCTGCATTCCTGCTTGGTATAAAAGTTCTTTATATGTTTGAGGAATTTAACAAATCCGTACTTCTATGGCTCCTTCGTTTCCAAAATGAAATTTTCCAAAATGAAATGCTTTCTTGTCCACCCTGAGCGGATCTATCACCACAAATAAATAAAGCTGTAAACTTTCCCATGGTGAGCCGCGTGGGGTTGGAATGGCCCCTGATACTTAAGTAGGCCACCAGGTCTTATCTGAGAAGAAGTTTTCCATGGCAAATCATTCTGAGGCTGTTCTAGGCCTTTGGCTACTTTCCTGTACCTAGAGATTGCTGTTTTTAATCATTTTGCCCACATTAGTATTTGATTTATGAGAAGAGTAAACTTCACCCTCCATTTTCCCATGGACACCGTTGCCAGAAGTACACCTGTCTCTTCTCGGCTGCCAGGACACTGGGTGTCTCTCACCTTTCTTTAGCTATTAAAATCTATTGGTATTCAGGACAGCCACTAGATTTTTGTGGCTTCCTGTACCACGCATTTCTCTTAGATGGTCTATTCTTTCCTTGGCTTTAATTATCACTCTCCACTACTTCTGAAATGTTTATCTCCAGCCAAGATGTTTCCCTTGAACCTCAGACCCTTCCATTGATCAACTTATCTCTTATCTTGACTCGTCTATTTTCATTGACACCTCAAGTATGAGTCCAACACAGAATGCAATCTTTTCCTGTGACGTACTCTTCTTTCAGGATTTCTTATCTTAGGATACTTCCCTCATCTGCCGCTGTTCCTTGGTTACCATCTACTTGGTATTCCTGGCCTTCTTCTCCCTACACCTCTATAAATAACCAGTCGCCAAGTGATGCCCATTCCATCTTCGGAATATTTCTGGAATCTGACCGCATTCTTTCCTTTCCATTGTCATTATGTGAATCTAAACTATCAACTCTTCCTCAAACCACTTAAAAGCATTTTTATTTTTCTCTCCAGACTCCCTGGGTCATCTTTGAAAGATATGAATCCTATTTTGATTTTCTCTGAAAACATTTTTATATTTTTCTTGTGCTTTCAGGATGAAAAGCAAAATACTCAACATGATGTATATGCCTCTGCGTGATCCGGCCCCTCCTGACCTGGCCTCCGGTCCTGCTACTCTTTGCTCTATTCGCTGTCACGCACCTACAAGGATCTCCTTTCAGTTCCTCTGTACTGACCTTCTCTGGCTCCATGAGAGAAGGTCACCCCCACTTTTTAATACTTTTATTAGAGCAATGTAATTATACATCATAGATTCAAAGTGATAGAAACACACACACAAACACACACATCACTGGCGTATTTATCTGATCTTAAGTATGCTGTATGTCTTCATGACTCCTGTTGCATTTATTTTGTAGTTATTTGCTTAATGTCTTTCTTACATACCTATAGGTTCCATATCCAAGAACCTGTGTCTATTTAGCTCACCACTGTATCAACAGCGTATAATGAAATAGCAACTGCATGGTAGGCTCTTGGGGAAATACGCTTAATGAATGAATGCAAAGGAATATAATTCATATTTATTAGCCTTATTGCATCTCTGTATTGTTTTCAACTCACTCTGTAGCTACTAGGATTAGCAGATCATAGAATTACACAGTTGAGGTCGTTAGAAGATTCTAGAAGGAAAATAGGGCAAACTATTCCAGAATGTTCTGCCCTCCTTGCTGCCTCCTCACTGCAGATGCGTCTCTGTATCGTTAGGTCAGGTCCTCATCCTTTACTTCATCTCCTTCTCATGTTTTAGGTCTCTCAGTTGAGGTTGAGTAGGAAACTATCAGAACAGTGGAAATAATTTTCAGTCTTTGGAAACTTTTGTCAGATATTTTTCTTAGAGTCTTTGTTCTAGTTAGACACAGTGTAATTTCAATTCTGTTGACTAAGGAGGTTTCTTCCTCTAGGGTTTAGTAAATGCCGTTACCTACAAAGTAGATAAAACATGCAGTCTTTGACCCCAGCAAATTCCACTTACAGTCTTATGTGACTTCTACCAAGTTTCTGAACCTTTCTGTCGTTTTCTCACTTCCGAGGTGGAACAGATAACACCTACTACATAGAATATAAAGTGCTTAAAACAATGTTTGGCACTTACAAAACATTTAATAGAAGTTAGTGTATATTTCATCTCTAGGTATCTAGTCTTTCATGCCACACTTCACATTCCAATCCCTCAAAAAAACTTAAACCTAAATGTTACTTAATCGTACTAATGAAAATCTTAGGGGAGAGGAAACCATATCCGGATTCCTCGATTAAATCCTACATCCCCTGAAACAAAAGTCCTGCCTATTACAGTGCCTAGCTTATAAAAAGCACACAGAAAACATTTGTGAGTGGGATTTCTTTAAAAATATTATATAGTTCTGAATTTCCATTCACACTCTCCCTCAATTAGTCTAATTTCATGCAATCGTTCTGCCAGCTCCCAGAGTAGTTTGTGCTCATGTCAGAGACTATACCTTTTTAATTAGCACTAATTACGGCAATTAGTTACCACAAGTAAAAAGGAAAACTATGAGATAAGCCATCTCTGGGCCTGGGGGCACTTGAAAGTCTCTGAGCTGCTGGGACTTGCTCAAAGCCCATCTACTGAGATGTTTAAAATATCAAGGTCCGCGAGACAGCTTTGCTTGTGAAAACAAGGCCCAACGAAACAGAAAGACACTTAGAAAGAGGTGCTCTCGGCTTCAAACAGGGTGACCAGGGGCTGTGGATGCCTTTCAATCAGCTGGAATTATGACCAGTCATATAGGATGCGACGGAGAGGAGGTGAAGGAAAATTAGGTCAATTGAATGACTGATTTTAACTAGATAGTCAAGGTGCAAAAAAAGAAAGGAAAAAAAAAGAAAAAACCCTCAAAACCAAAGAATCTACCTTGGTGTAGTGGTATCTGCTTGCTAGGGACTTGAAGTTAAGTGTGCTTTGGGGGAAATTGGTCATTAAATGGATCCGCACTTGGAAGGTACTTTGTTTCTCTCTAATTGGTTGGTGTCGTACAGACATGACCTGCTCCCCAGCCGCGTCCCCAGCTGGAAGCACTGGCAGTCGAGCTGGAAAGGGGACCGTGAAGAGGCTTTGCTTGGTTCTGTGAGGTCCTCCCATCCCCAATTCTCCATGGGAGCAATGCTGATTTAGAAAGAAAGGTCCTGGGGAGCCAGAGAGAGGGCCGCGGGCATTTGTCAGAATCACTACTCCTTGGGCTGCTCTAACCAGGGCCCAGAGAGATGAGAAGAATTCTCTCCTCTTTGTTTCCTGGTAAAGTACTCCCCCACTATCTTTCTGAAATTAGGGAGGAAAAAAAAAATCAATCCTCTCTTCCATTTTCCTTTGTAAATCAATTCTGAACAGCTACTTTTATTTTCCAGTTGTTCCTGAATTCCATTTCCATGACTCACATGAGTTTTTTTTTTTCTTTTCCTTCTATACCCCCCCGCCCCACAGCCATTCAATTTTCTCCTGCACTCTACTTAAATATATTCCCAGAGAATTCGATAAAAGCTGGTCAAAAAGTAGATAACTTGTAATCGCTAACTTCAAGTAAATCATGGAAGATTAACTTTATCTTTCTATAAAAGACGGAAGAGTGTGCGAAATGGGCAATTTGAATATTTTTCAGGATAGAGGATTCTTGCCTTCCTTGATTGCTTTAAACCGATTGGAGAGATAAAAAAAAAAAAAATACATCGAACACTTGCTCTCCCCCGCTCCTCTCCCACCAGGCCGTCTCTCCTTTGTGGATCTCACATTGACAATATAATGAACGCACAGCACAGCTGTCAAAGGAAATGTTTGAGCACTTGCGAAATTACAGGCTGCTGCAGAAATGACTTAAGCATGCCATTACCTCTTGCTGCATTTAGAACAAATAAGCCACCTGCCCTTCAGGTATTATCTGATCTGTTTGAATAGACTGCTCTATAGACCCACGTAGAAGACTCCAAACATCTTCTCCGACAATTCTGCTCAGAGAACTGCAGCTTCAGCATCTCGCCCTTTTCCCAGTGCCTTCCTCTCTGGCTTAGCCTCACACACGTTATATAAATAGTCTCGTCTCCCGTGTTAGAGGAAGCCTCGTTTTTGTGATCATGGGTACCTAGCCTTGGGCTGCTGTATCCGCAAGCCATTGCCAGTCTGTTTAAAATGCTGTATACCTTTTTCCCTCTAAGGCAAATTGTTTGATCATGATTCTATTACACAACTAACAGCCCTTTTCTATCAGGCATGGGTTGAGTGTTAGAAATGGTTGGTGATTAGCTGGGTGCAGTGGTGCAGTGTCTGCAATTCCAATAGTTGGGAGGCTGAGACAGAAAGATTGTAGGTTCAAGACCAGCTTTGGCAATGTAGTGAGACCCTCAGTAACTTAGCAAGACCCTATTTCAAAAATTAGAAAAAAGAAGGATGGGGTGGGGGGGGTAATTCAGAGGTAGAATGCCCCTGAGTTCACTCTCTAGTATCAAAGAGAAAAGGAGAGAAAATAAAAAAACTAAAATGCTCTACAATTACGTCGTCGTCGTCGTCGTCGTCGTCGTCGTCGTCGTCGTCGTCATCATCATCCTGAGATGGATAAATGAATGAGGCTCAAGGACTACATGACCATTACCCTGGCTTGCTCCTTCTCACCAGGGAGGACTTGAGGTCTGCACCCTTTGGAGCACTACTCTGGCTTTTCCATGTTCCTGGCCACCCCAGTGGCTCATGGGCACTTTGTCCTCCTGAGCCTGACATCCTGAAACTGAACAAGTTGGGGAAGATTTGGTAAAGGGATAACTTGCAAAAGTATGGACAGGGCGCAGGGAAGCCGTCAGGGCTGTGGTACCCTTGCCATCCCTGGGCCTAAAGGAATAAAGAGAGAGCCGTTCTGGGACCAGAGAGGGCCAGAGTGGACCAGCGGCAGAGCCATGGGACTGGGACACAGCCAGCTGAGGGAACCTTGCAGGGAGGGAACTGAGAAAATTAGAAAATAGATAAGAAGGCCCCCAACTTACGATGATTTGACTTTTTTTTTTTTTTTTAACTTTACCAATGGCACAAAAGCAGTATGCATTTAGTAGAAAACATATTGTGAGCTTTGATCTCTGCCTGGGCTAGGGACGTGCAGGAAGATGCTCTCTCATGATTTTGGACAGTGGTATTGAGCCGCAGCTCCCTCCCAGGCAGCCACACCGTACTCTGTGTTGGACTGTGTTGCCGGCAATTTTTGGATGTTGTGTTCAGTATTGTTGTAACCCATTGTGTCTACAAATTACCCCTCTGTGTTGCCTCTACCCATGCAGCCGTTCTCTTTTTCATTTTCAGTGCACTATGCAAGCCATTACATGAGAAATTTTATACTTAAGTATAAAATAGGCTTGTGGAAGATGATTTCTCCTAACTCTAGACTAATAGTAGTAGTGTCTGATCACATTCAAGTAGGCTAAGCTATGCTGTTTGGTAGGTTAGGTGAAGTAAGTGAATTTTCAACTTACGATATTTTCAGCCCTGAGTTGATCAGGACATAATGCCATGCTAAAATGAGGAACATCTAGACCTCCTGGCCCGGTTCCCTGTGTGTCTTCACACTGGCTGGTGAATCCTGAGGCCAGGGGGTCAGCCGTGTAGTTTCGGGGGAGATAGCAGGTGGAAGATGGAGGCCAGAGACCTCGCCCTAGGAGAATGAAGGTCTCCTGCTAATGGTTTGTTTCTTAGTCTCTTTCCCAATTCCCATTGGTCTTCGAAAGTGTAGCCAAATATTATTCTTTGAGCGTAGCCGATTGTATCACATCTTTAACTGACAGACCTTTAATGGCTCGTGCCATAAAGCACAAAGTCCACACTATCATGAAATGCAAGGCCACACACATCTCTTTTCCAATTAACTTTTGAGCCTTTTCTAACCACCTCCCTCAGACCCCAATCTATTTCCTTACCCTGATAGTGTCCCCAACTCCCTCCCGCCCCATCCCTTTCTTCACTCTCTGTCCCTTATCTTGGTTCCTCTTAACTAACTCTTGATAAACTCCCCCTTTCTCTTTAAGGTTGCTCCCAAACATCACATTTCCATGAAGCTGCATTCTATCATACCAGTCAGAGACAATGCTTTCCTCCAGTGTACTTCCATGGCGTCCTGGCCTGCATTCCTACAGCTATAACCTGAAAGACTGACCACGTGACTTAGAGGAAAGAAGATTCATTGTCTTATGGTTTGGGGTTCAGTTCATGTGAGGCTGGGGATTGTGGATCTCAGGACATGGCGGAGGGAGTTGGAGGGAGAGTACATGGGCTACGCTTTCACAGCATGGAGACCAGAAACAAGAGAGAGAGAAAAAGAGAGAGAGAGAGAGAGAGAGAGAGAGAGAGAGAGAGAGAGAGAGCGCGCGCTAGTGCACACAGAGGAAGGAAGTACCATATATAATCCCCAAGGTTTCACCCCACCCCACCCCCCAGGACCCACCTTCTCCAGCCCACCCTACAGGCTTGGGGCACCACCCAGATGAATCCATTACAATGGATTCACCCACTGCTGGGATTACAACCCTCAAGGCTCAAGTACATCAACTCCAAACACCAATTTATGAGCTCTTCAAGGGGACATTCTGTATCTAACTGTAGCACATGGCGTTTCTGTTTTTGCTTCCCTTTCTCCCCCTGAGACACTCTTAACACCTTCTGTTTTAAAATTATCAACACCTCTGGACCTGACTTTTGATAGACTATGGATTGTACAATACTCACTTTGTGGATTTGGTTCTGATTAGAAAGAATCAGACTCAGAGCCATGTGTCACCTGGATAGAATTGTACCACATCGGGACAAGGCAAGAATGACCAGAGATAGTCACGGGGGAATCCAGGTCACCCAGAGAGAAGAGCAAGGGGTGTCTTTCTTGTTTGTCTGAGAGATAGATAGAAAAAGATCTGAAAGCAGGAAAAAACTATGGAAAGAAGTCAGCAGTTGGACAGTTCTCGAAGCAGTGAGTGTTAGCCTGGGGAGACTGTGAAGGGGTCCAGCTCCTGAGCACAGAGAGCGCCGTGGTGTCCAGCACTATGTTAGGGCTCTGCTCATTGGCGCATTGTGTCTCTGGCTGCGCTGAAAGGAGTTGACTCAGTACTTCAATATAAGGGCAGGGGCCATGTTTAATTCATCTTGGTAATGATCTCTACCCCTCCCCCCACGGTTCCTTCCACATAAGTGTCTAGAACTTAGCAGGTGCATTAAATATGTTTGTTGAGATGACTGATAGTCAACAGATTTTATTTATATAAAAATATTTTATGGAATGCGAAAAGACGTGCGTGTATGTAATGATATTTTGAGAATGGCTGAAAGATAGACTGCTTTAACTATTTTCAACAGTGAGTCTTTTGTATTTTCAGTGTAGGCTACTGCCCCCATTTTAGGTAAACTTATTTTTTAATAATGTCTGCATTAATGGGGCACACTGAGTATTTAATGTCTGCACCAACCAAGTGCTTGTGTGGAGTCTGAGTCACCAAAATTGCCTGGGTGGGTCCTGATGAAAATGTGGGTTTTCAAGCCCCAAGTTATGCTCCTGAGTCAGAAGTTAAGATGATTTCCATGAGCTCCAAAACTGGGGAATCTTTGTCCTGGACCACTGGGGGCCTATTAGAATCACCTGAGGAGATTTAAAAACTACTACTGCCTGAATATCTACTCTGTCCCCAACACTGAATCTCTTTTAAGGGGTGCTGTGGAATCTATAGTCCCCAAATCGAGAAGAGTGAGCAAGGTGATAGGAAAATGCTATAGTCTACCCACAAAGGGTCAGGCTGGAGTCTGAAGCTTGCGTCCATGTAATGGTCCCACCATTTACAAGTTCTGGACCAGCAGGCAGCTCTGTGTATCTCTGCTTCTTTCTGAGGATTGAAATAATTCAGAACTCAGAGGGTTACTCTAAGGATTAAAGCATAAGTCCCCATAAATAATATAAAGTATTTGATCAGAGCCTGCTATACAGTAAGGGCTCAATAAATGTTTACTTTTATTATTACCATCAAGAATTACAAGGAAGAATTGTGGTTTTCAAATATGAAAGTAGAAAGATTGGGCGTGATAAAAGGGTGCCAAAAGGCCCAGAGTTTGTACAAATTTTGTGAGATTCTGTAGTTAGAAATAGGAGCAAGAAGCCAGGTGTGGTGGCGCACGCTTGTAATCCCCGTACTTGGGAGGCTGAGACAGAAGGATACAGGTTCGCGGCCAGCCTCAGCTACTTAGGGAGGCCCTCTGCAACTTAGCGAGACCCTGTTTCAAAGTAAAGAATAAAAAATAAGGCTGAGGGTGTAGCTCGGAGGTAGAATGCCCCTGGGCTCCATCCTCAGTATCCCCCCTCCAAAAAAAAAAAAAATAGGAGCAAGGGTTGGAAGTTGTTGAGATTTGGTCAGATTCATTATTCAGAGGAACATTTTGACAATTAGTACCCTGTAAAACAAATGCTGTATGCGTGTATGTCCCTATCATGCTGAATTTCAGTATGATGTGTGATTGCAGTGCACCAATAAAAGCATATTTTAAAAAAGAATGACTGTAGCTGGGCGTGGTGGTCCACGCTTGTAATCCCAGCATTTGGGAGGCTGAGACCGGAGGATCCGGGTTCGAGGCCAGCCTCAGCTACCTAGTGAGGCATTCTGTAACTTAGTGAGACCCGGTTTCAAAATAAAGAATAAAAAATAGGGCTGGGGGTATAGCTCGGAGGAAGAATGCCCCTGGGTTCCACCCCCAGTACCGCAAAAAAAAAAAAAAAAAAAGAATGACTGTGTAAGGTAGTAAATTCCTAGTCTCTGAAAATATTCCTGAACAAGTTGATTTGGAACATTGTAGAGAAATTTCATGAAAAAGGTAGGCATTTGAC